>OW796099.1:11209403-11512527 GCA_941860345.1 Chrysodeixis includens
ACATCGGTATTAGATATTACGTCTTTGATATTCCAATAATATAATCTTATACATACAATTCTCTTGTCACAATGTTCGTTTCCACACTTTTCCGAAACGGCTGGACTGATTCACTTGAAATTATGAGAACATATTGAGTAGATCTGATTTATTTTCCTGAGAACTCTTTTATACTTTAAGGCAAATGAATAACGCGGGCAACAGCTAGTAATAATATATAATTATCTAACTAACGGACTAATTACATATTTTCTTTTAATACCCCGTCAATAACTTCGTTCTAGGAATAATAGTTATCTAAATAGGTTTCTATGTAGAACCAATAATAGTACGAATTGAACGGGAAACCTCTCACTTTCACAGCTTAATATCACTAACAAAATTCGCATGAAATTAATAAACCTACGTAAGTACAGTCTTGGTAAAATTACTTGGAAAGCAATTAAATTGAAGCTCTTTGTCAATGATTTTGCTATCGAGGTTAAATAAGTTTCTGATAGCTTATACCTACAGTAACTACTTGTAATTTTGTATTTATTTATTTAAAAACATATCTTAGCGGCGTGCACTTTGAGAGGCCTATGTACATGTGTTACGTCACTCTTTCGTACAATTTTGCGAATGCTTTACGTCACAAACCCCCTTCCTTAAACTTTAAAGCTGTTTATTTAAGACATTCTTTATTTTTTAGATAAACTCAAAAACACGTGTCTGAATATTTTTAATTAGCTATCTGACGGATTAATTAGATTTTTACTTTTCCCTTTTGTCATTGAACATAACATACAGTTTCTAAATTTAATATTATAACTGTTATCGATAACTGTACTCAACATACGTTATTATACAATAACATATGCTATGTCCCAAGCGATTCTATGTTTGAGTGAATAAATTAGATCAACAATACGAACGTTCTTGGATTCCCGGAACGATCCAACACGATCCTGTCGGTTTGTGATCATGGCTTCAAATTATATTAATGCTCGTATGATTACTAACATGCTGAGAGCACCTCGGTAGGGAATTCTCAAGGATTTATGATTCGAGCTACATATGTTTGGAGCTGAGCGTGTTGTGGAATTGGTGTGGTTAATTTATTTGTATGTGTTTTTTAGATTAAGTTTGCTGAATGTTTATATCGGAGTCGTGGTTTTTTTAGTATCATGTCTTTTTGTTTTCGTTAATTGGTAAAATTTGTATTTGTTTTTGTATTGATACCTGCTTAGTTTTTTTTATAAAAATGACTTGAAAAGGGGATCAAAAAGTTTGAAAGCCTTTGCAGTTACATCCCTGCTGGATAAATTGTTTTACAATGCAAGAGTTTGATCAATATCAAAATGTCGTACCAAATTTCCTAATTGTAATTAGGTATTCCTATACCTAATTTCTGGTATATGAAGAACGTAAACACATAATTACACAGTAAGCTTGTCAATAAATGCAGAACAACCTTTCCTTATTACGGGAATCTTCTGCGATTATTTTTATTAACAGGCGGTGGACAGATAAACGGACCGGGTGCCGGGTAAATGGCGTGTTACATTACGAAACAGGACCATTAACAAGTAGAAACACGTTTTCTTAAGTGTACATTAGCAGTTGCCAAAATATCTTTGTACATTACTCTTTTCTTCTGCACGGTTTGGTGTTAGCCCGCTAATGTATTTGAGACAATTTAAGGGTTGAATAGTTTAATGTCTTGTTTAAAATTTTGTTGTGAATTGTGAAGTTTTTATTAAATTTTTAATCATTTTCAATAAAGATGTTGGTACGCATGTTCGTCATGGACGTTGGGACATTGGTACTTCCGAAACTATTCCACTGCTAGAAAAAATTGCATTTAGTCTAAAAGAGAAAGAACGAAGAATATTGTTCCTCGGTAAACTTATAGCGGTAATTTCAAAAGTTTAGTTTTCGTTCTTAAAGTTTTATTTTTAGGTCCTTATTTTATTTATGATACGCAATCTGCAAAGAGAAACATTCGTGTTTCCATATCCTAGTCAAATGACTGCTTAATTCCTAGTTTATACACTTTCACCTACCAACACAATTACTAATCAATAAAACACTACCATAATCAAATAATTACCTACTACCTAATTTACTCCAATTGTCTTGTACTTCATTCCATACATTAGTCTCCTCTTAATAGGCACCGGCGCCACCTAGGCGCAGTCCTAGTCTAGCCGGCAAGCCGTCCTAAGTTGGTGAGTTAGTTACATGTGACAGGATCGTATATCTCAATTTATTTTGATTTAGAGCTCACTGTAGGCTGGATACATTGAAATGGTGACTGTAGCTGTACGTATGTATGTAAAAGTAATTTATATTGTGTTATGCATGTGTTGCAGACAGAGACAGTGTTATGAGGTAGTGTTATGTCATGTCATTGTATTGAACTGGAGTTTGTTTGTTTTGTGTATTCAATTACTGTAGAATTTCATTATGATGCCGTTTCGTATATCAGTGGTCTTTAAGGATGTGATATAATCCTTATAACTTTTTACTCACCTGTACCAAAAAAGGGGTGATGTTTTCAAAATACGTGTACGTGTGTAGACAAGCACTTAAGACTTTCAATATTCTTTCATAAATTTTTAATGCTAAATCGATTTTAGATTACTATAGTATTTTTGTTGTCTTTTGTCGGACAAAAATGTACTTTTAAATGCATGGCACATGTGCTTACATAGAGTAATCTTTGTATAAACAGATTCTTTTACATAAAAGAACTGAAACAATAATTATAATCATCTTTCACAAAGAAAATGCTCTCATTATACGGTCTACGCGGCCCTTGTATTATGTCACATGACGCAAAGTGTGACACTAACCGGTACTATTTATGAGTGCACTTTAAGTACGAACGGGAAATATAAGAGCGTCTTAGTTTGTTGTTTACTTTTGTTCAGATATAAGTAGGTCAGTCTTGATAATAAACGTAAAACTTATAGCAATATTTTAACATATTATAATGTCTTCAGGCTTATTACAAAAAACTCCTAATAATATAAAGTAGCAAAAAAAAAACAATGAAAAAATGTGAGTTACTAAAGTCGAAGTAAAAAAAAAATGTAACCTTACTACGTACTAAGCTTTTTTCAATTTAGTACATACTTTTTCATCTCTCTATGATTTCTTAATAAATTAATTAAAAAGACCACAAGTAATAAAGCAAAGCTAATCAAACAGAATTGTGTAAAAGAGCAAAATTTTAATGAAACACGTTTAATATAATTGCAATGATACTGTAATAAGCAAGATGAATAGGAGCAAATATTTAAATCGCGCTTATTACGAAGCAGCCATAAATTTTGTCTGTTCATTGTATTACAAAGGCTTATTTATAAGAAAAGTTTAAAGAAAGCAGAACATTCCGACCTCCCGACTCCTCACGATTGGATTAATTAAATTAATTAATTGGAGGGCCGCGATTACAAAAATATTAACTTTTGTTTCTGTTGTGTTCGTTCTGAAAATGTTAGGAATTATGAAACAAGGATTCGTACTTCATAGATGTGTTTTACTATTTATTTTAAATTATGTACTATTGTATTGAACACAGATAGTTACTAAAATTTTCTTGTCTCTAACATATATTTAATTTTCGTTATTCTGCAAGCTTGTTGACCAAGCTTGTTGTTTTTTTGTTGTAAGACGCATTTTTTTTTCTTCCGCGGGGATCGAACCCGCGACACGTCGCGCACATTGGTAATTGGCGTGGTGACTCGTATCACTCAGCAATCTGTGAAAAGTAATCAATGTTACGTATATTTACATTCATTTTAGAACAACTTCTTTCATTACAACAGACTCACAGCTTTTAAGGAGTTTATTTTGAATAATTTATTTCCTAATCCATCCTTCTGTAAATACACAAAATCTGAAATCCTTCAGGAATACCCATAAATAACGTTCTTGCCTCAATTTCCTGAAAACTAATAAATAGTGCGTCTTGTACGTCTTTTTAAAAATATTTCGGATCATCTTACGTCTCGGTTGTCGCGACCAATGTAAAATACGCGCCTCATGGGAAATTTATTTGCGGGAGATCCTAAGCCGGTATAACTTGTCTTGTGTCCCTCATCGAGGCATTAGCTAGCTGTACCTATACCATGCGGCCTCAAAGCAAGACTGTCGCTGTTGTGGAAACGAGACTCTACAACTTGTAGTGAAGCTTCCTATCTTGCTTTTACACTAACAAGAGTCTTGATTTGCGTTCTCGTGGTAGGGAGGCTGATGTTACTTTATGCTTTTATCATGAGCTCCTCGATAGTCCGGCGAGGCTATGATTTCCCCTGACAGTTTTTGGCTTTGTTAACTCTGGTTTTATGTAGATAAACACGTTTTGATCGTTTGAGGATTAACTCTTTCAAACCATTAAACTATTATGATATTAATATAATCCATTCATATTTTAATGGAGAGGTAAAAGCTAGCACTCAACACGTATTAAATGGCGAGAGAAAATCTCGAATAACGACTGAATGAAAGTGCACGAGGAATTGCAGTAACAGGCGCTCGATAAAGAAAGGAGAGATCGCTTCAATGAAAACTGAAAGCACTTAAAGCATATTAAAATATTACGATTGTAGCGAACGGATTTCATAAATATTAAAAATGAATATTTTTATTCATACTTTTAAAGTCTGATCCAGATAAAGGGCCGTAAATACGAAATTAACGGCAACTTTAATTCTTACGTATCTCGTATTTACCTTATGACAATTCAATACCAGAAAAGGTTAGGAATTTTAGTACATTTTTCAAAGTCGGTAAATTTTGTAGTTCCATAACATTATTTAGAGGTCGTGCTAACAGGAAACCATTCCAATACAAGCCATCCCAATACTTTCACACCCGACCAGTTAAAAGTATCGGTGTCATGTTTGCATCCAATTCCAAATTTTCGGTATATGTGGCCATCAGAATTGATGTGGAGCTATCAGGAATACCAGGTGGCGGCTCGCATCCAATTCACACGGGAGTGTATTGCGTCCGAAAGGATTGGATTGGTTCAAAAAAGTCATTGTCCCACAACACGCGGCGTGGGAAATAACGTGCGATGGTTTCCCATACTTTGGCCCTGCTGATTGCTGTAAAGTGTAACCTTGTTTTGTCGTTTGATTATTGTCGTTAAAGGATGCTATGTGAATGATTACAGTTTCTATCATTCTGATGTGTAAAAGGCTTATATAATTTCGAAAAAAATACCATGCACATGAACCGTAAGAATTTTAAGGTAGAGTAATTGCCATGGTTCATATTTGTGAAAATTAGCATCTGTGCTTAGAAAAAATTTCAAGCGGCTTGATTTACGCAGTTACAGTTATGATTAATCAATTACACGTAAACTAATCCAATTTTTAGGTTACTATTTAAACGACGTATATTATAACCAAAATTTTGATAACATTTCATCGTTAAATTGAATTACATTGATCCAGAGACCCCTAAGAGGTACCTAATAGCTACCTTTAGCTCAGAATAGAAAACATTCAGCCTAGAATAGGTCGTTTAGATAGTTTTACAACAATCTAAACACGAGCTAACCAACAGCCAACAAATTGGAACCAAATATTTGATGTCTATTGTAGTTTGTTGAACTTTTTAACGACTCTGCAATATGTGGCACAGGAATTGTTGTTCATTGTGAATGCGCGTTTTATTTCGAGACTTTAAATTGGTACAGCGATGTAATATATTGCCTCTGTAGAGTTTGCTGCTGTGCAAGTAAGATTCAAATTAGGGAAATGGTTGGTGTACAAGGGAACTTTGTTTAATGCTGCAATTGGGTAAGCGTGTTTTAAATCAGTAGAGTAGAGGAGAAACGCAGATGATTAAAAGAAACACTCATCTAACATTTTTGTATTTTTACTATATTATATGTAGTTCATGCCGAGGTAGCGTGATGTATGAATATCTTCTTCTTTTTCTGTCCATCCAAAGATTGTCTGAAAGATATCGCTGTTAGCGATACAACCGCCATTGTACTCTTACTCTTTATTGTTTTATTTTTCACAGCTATAACTACGGTGTGCAATAAGAGTATTTTATTCAATTCTGTATATGATAATATTCACAATCCCTCCTAGATTTTTTTTCAATTTGAGCAATTAGTTCTTGAGATTTGCGCGTTCGAACCAAACAGAAAACTCACTCGTTTTTGTATCATTAGTATAGATTCATATTATTGAAATAGCTAGCTGTCAGTCTAACAAAAAACGGTAATAAAACAACGGTTAGTTAGTTGCTTTGTACGCAGAACCGCTGTCGCTTCAGTTTCAAACTTTATTTAATGGATAAAAGCAAATTGAACTCGATGGTGGTTTTTAAAGTGGGAAATCGAACCTTAACATTTGTTGTTTTGTAATATTACAGAAAATGTGTGGTTTTGTTTGTTATATTTGCTAACTTCATTAACACGATGAGTTGTTAGAGAAATTAATATGAAATGGTTGTTGGATGAGCAAAAATAATAAAGAACTTGAAAAAATACACCAAAGTACTCAAAAAGTTGTTTACGCCTTTTTAAATTTGTATAGCAATATAACGTAGTGTAGAATCGATGCTCAAAGGTGATTCGTGATATTATCACAAAAATGTTTTCGATGAAAAATGTAACGATTCTATTAAAATACAGAGTTTTATTTATTTTTACGTATTTTCTTTGCTAATCGTTTTTGGGTATTTTATATAAGGTGGGATATTAAAAGAAAACCATTTTTAAATTGTACGGTTTATTTTAAGACTAGATTAAACTTATCTTTGGAATGTTTTAAACATTTCTAAATATAAATGTAATATATTAACTATACTAACTTATTTATTAGGTATATATTTACATGCAAAAACAGTACAAAAAACATGTTTACAAAATATAGTCATAATTTAATTGTTCTGGTGAACATGATAAGTTTTAAATCTGAGTGATCCACGCTAAAAAAAAACACCGCATAGGTTTTATTAAAATATATTTTTTTTGATTAAGTATAGTTAAGTAAAAAAATAGTTTTTATTTTAAATTTTAAGGTTACTTATTGTACTTTTTTGATGTAAAAAATAATAAAAATTGTACAGTTTATATAAAGTGGTTTTCAAAACTGTAGGAAACCCACATTAATTACAACTTTCTTTTTCATAAATAAATGTATTGCGTAAAAGTATTTTATCTGAAATATACTCTATATAATATTGGGTAATATTTGCACCAGACCTTATCATTTCGTTTTAATCTGGATATAAATATTTAAAAGATAGATTAAAAACATCAAAGTAAATTATTCTTTCCTATTTGAAATAAAATTAAATATACTGCAAAATATCAATGGTTGAATTCTTTGACATGAAAAAAATTGACTAAATAAAATACTTAGGCGAACAAAATCAAGCGTCACCTTCTTTAATAAGAAATACTTTAAAGCCATAACAAGCATTATTACACTCTTCCTTTACATCTCTTAGAACACTTTTATACTTGTCCTAAAACTTCTCACAAAATATGGAAATCTTCTGTGATGATATTTCCATCAAGTTGCGTGTAGTCGAAGTAAGCTGATCACAAGAGATGTCACTAGGAGGATTGCAGAAGAAGCTATGAGGTGGCCTGAAAGAGATAAAGAACTTATTAAGAAACTGGTCACGCTTGCAGGGTTAAAGAATACTTAAAGTGTATGTCCGGCAGTAAGTGAATTGGTAAGTTAATCGATTGTATTCAAGACAAAGTTTAGGTTAATTTATCAACGTATAAAAATAAATAAAATTTCATGACACATGACAATCATAGGTTTTAAAACAGTCACATTTTTTTATTTGTCTGTATTTTTATAGGTTGACAAATTAGTTCTAAAAAATATTAAACTATACCTGAATCCGGAGCATTTAAATCTGAGTTAGGAACTTCTGAAGAAGAAGGCGGCGGATCTGAAAGTAGAAAAATATAATTAACTCTAAAACTTCATACATAAAGTCTCTAAAAGGTTAATTATTCTGTTTCTAATCCTTGTGTCTTTTGGCTCTTATAATCTACATGTTATAATGAAATTTAGAATAAAAAATAAAGTTAGAATTTTCTTGCATCAGAATCTCTGCTCTTTCTGTACAGCATTTTCCTCCACTTTTCGTCTGTCATAACAGTACCAAACATTCCAAAACATTACTTGAAAACAATGTGTGCTCATTGTTCTCACCTCTATAGAACAGATCCCTCTTCCTGCTGTAATAGTTGGCGAGTGGGACCTGCATGTCGCAGAGGATCTCGACGGTGGGGGGCAGAGCATCTATTCTCACGACGGAACTCGTTAGGGCTGTGTAGCGGCCTTCGATGACTTTGATCGACGACTTGGCGTTCAACGGTCTGCGGACACAATTTGATCGTTCACTGAGATTGTTTTTAGTTAAAATTTCCTGTTTGGTGTTTTAGATTGTGTATGTTGATGATTTTTTGTTTAACTTAGATGTTTCCTAGTAGGTATAGCTTGTTTGGAAATGTTCATTTATTTTGTAAATAATAATTAAGGAGACAATCAGGATTTTAATCCTAAATCATTTTGACCAGACTAAGGTACACGAAACTATTCTCATGCTCGTCTTAAAACTATACATCAAAACGAATCTCAATAAACTACTTCAAAATAGCAAAAATACACGACATGATTACCTCCCAAACATGGCAAAAGAAAATAAATACATCACATACTCGTAAATATTAGAGCAACGTAAACCAAGATTAAAGGGAGGCTTCCATATGATTCCGTACAAGAATTACTGAATAGAGGTAATACCGGGACGACAAACTAAATCCACTCGGGTGGGTATGTGATCGCAAGCTCGATGTCGGGGTTGTTAGCCAACTTTCGTGGAGCATCCAAATTATTCAGTCTAAAATTCTAAGGTGGAGAAACATTTGGAGGGATATTTTGGATTTGGACGGCAGAAATATGTGACATGTTTAATGAAATTAAAATGATATTGTGAAGTATCAATTTTTGGATGGAATGATGTCGTCAATATAGTCAAATAGTCGGCAGCGTCGGGATAATTTAAATAACTCAATATCACCCAAAATGTCACTTGAACCAACCAGCCTACGATGTAATTCATTATCTGACATTTAAATCTCATTCTCGTATCTGTACTTCAAAGAAAATAAATAAGTTGTTGCTTGAAAAGCTTACTACGTTTTTTTCCATTGGGAGTGACAATAATTGTTTCTAAATTTTTCACTATTCATCTACTAACTTAACATCTTGCAAAGTTAATATCTTAAGAAAGGCGGTCCCACACACAATACATTTCCCTGTATTTCCAGATTGAGGAACGTTCAAGTGATCGTATCCGGTATTATTCACGAACCAATCGGATGTCCGGAAGTTTCAGCCGTTGTGCCCCATTCCAACCGATTCATTGGAATTTATTTTCTACTACATCATATTGGACCCGATTTTTGGATCTGTTTTTCAGAACTTTCTCTTTTACAATAGAAATTCGTCAATATTTTTACCAAATTTTATTTTTCTCAGAGATGGACACAAAATGGTTTTGCATATTCAGCGCCGTCTGGATTTTATTAAAATATTGGTAAACAATTTCATGTCCATAAAAAGAGACATTTTTCGAATTGAAAAACATGTCGGAAAATGTTCATACTTATATTGTTGGTTGGTATGATTCCGTCATATTATTATATTTTTGTGAAAAAATACTTGAATAAACAATAACTGTCTGAATGAGGGCCTACTATAGAAAAAAAGATGTTTCGAATCTAGATATTGTTTTGTTACAACTACTACTAATACATCAAAAGGTATTCCTGGAAATGAACCTATCATATTCGTCAAAAGGTTCAATTTTGCGTAGCATAGTAACTCAAGTTCTGTGACATACAAAGCGACGTAAGCCTTTGAGTTTTGATCCTCCGAACCGATTCGAAGCTTTCATTAGATGATGCATGATTTGACTCCCAAATATGCTGAGCTGATTGTAAGTGGGTTTGAATGAAGATATTTTGGCAATGACGATGGTCATTGGAGAAAGATAGGAGTGAATACTAGGGTTTCTCGTGTACGTAATAGTAGCAACGAAAGGCAACAATAATATTATAGCAACGCACTATATCGGACTAAAGGTTACGAATAGAGCAAGGATTTGTTTTGATAATGTGATGTCATACCGATACATCAGATCAAACAGTCAGACTTTCGTGTTTTTGTTTTGTGATAATAAAGAAATGTCTCGTTTTGATTATTTTTTAAATAAGATATATTCTGTTAAGGAACAGGAAACAGAAACATTTTCCCGTATGGTGATAGTGCTCTGAAACTGAGTGTATGACAATCATGTTCATACCACGCATATTTTATGTGTAAAGTATATGTATATGTGTTCTGTTGATTAGGTATATAATGAAGTATAAACTAATATAGAGTTTTATAACCTTTGAATAAAACGTACCTGTTCCCAGCTAAGATGACTAATTCCGGCTTTGGAAAGACGCCTTCAACCGAACATATGATATTCAGATATTTGTCGTCCAATCGATCTTGAATCATATCGAATTTCGTCTCGGGTACTGCAAACAAAAAAAAATCATTTTCATCAAAACAGCTTTTTCAACTTGTCGAACATTTTTAATTTCTCTTTGTAGCAGTAAATTGAAACATAATTTGATATCAACGAAATCAAAATACAGAACGTAAAAAAATCAGAAAATGGTGCACTATAATAAATTAAAGTTAAAAGAGTTTCTTACTGCGATGAACCACTATCTTCTAACAATACCGTCTAACATTACATTAGACCTAGTATTAACCTCTAGACATTTATAAATACACATTCAAAATAATGATGCAAATAAAATAGACTTATTGAATTTCATGATATTTCATACTGATAGGCTTCACAAATTCATTTGAAAACGCATGTAATAGCTAACTCATATTTTATGAGCTGGATTTGTAAAAACATCAGATTGAAATAAATTTCATTCCGATTTGCAATTTGAATAATAAATGCCATTGAAAAAACAAAGGATTGGCTGGCGGTAAATTGATATTTAATTTTTATTTAGCACATCGTAAACATAGAAATGAAAATATTTGGAAATGTATTATGTGTTTTTCCATTTGGTATTTTCACAGTTTGTTTAAAATATGCTGAGCTATAGCACTTAGATGTCATCAACATGAGGCGTAATTGTGCATTTTTGCTACAAACATCACTCTATTGTCTATTAAAGTGATGCTGTATATTAGATGTAGGTATCTAAGGCCCTGCCGCTGCAAGAAACTTTGGTCACGTGGCCGAAATCTTGTTGCAAAACAAAGTGGCATTATATTTTTCTTGCATAAATATAATAATTTTGTCATTCAGACATCAGTTAAAGAAGTTCTCAGCTAGTCATTATGACTTCTTTTGTTCAGGAAACGCTTTTGGCTGTGGTGAGAATATCCCTTTAAAATCCCCTCACAATTTAATCAATGATTCATAAATACAAATTATGGAAGGTAAAAAAAAAATCTTTTGTTAAACATGATTGTAAAATACCATACCTATATCTCCACCACTATAATAAATTCCACTATTAACTGCAGAAAAATGTCGTTTCAATACTAAATACCCTTGATAACCGTTTCTATAATGTAAATGTCGTCAAGTCCCAATATTTGTTCACGAACGAACTGTTTTAGGAATACAATATCTACTGTCTATGATCACGCGAACGGTAATGGATACTGCTCCTATTGTACTTACATAGATTATGTTTGCATGGAATAGAAATGTGAGGCAAATTGTTATATTTATTGCCTAAAAAGAGAAAAATATTACTCCTTTTTTTTGCCAATCAACTTAGGGGCTCAAGGTTCACTGGTTTTTATTAAATATTTCATTTAAGTACCATCCCCATAAGCTTTTTTTATCATCATCTTCTTCTTATCCCATTTCACTTGGGGTCGGCGCAACACGTCTTCTAGACATGTTGCTTAAAGTTTTGGCTATGGTTTTATAGTCGGCCGCCTGCCTGACACTAACCCTCTTTGGAATGCGATTGTTAGTTGTTTACCCGCCACCATTCGGGTGACCCAAGGTGCTTGGTACAGTGCACTGGGTCTTAAGGTCCATTAGTCGCCTTTTACGACACCCAGTGGAGGATATGGGGTATAAGCTTTTTTATTAGGTATAAATCATAACTGAAACTTTTATCATAATATTATTCTTTTCAATCGGCATTCTAACTTTAGATGCTGTATCAAGCATAATTAGAGTTACTATCATTAACATAGTCATTACTTTTCAATCAACTTGTCTTCTGTAAAAATTAAAGCAAACTTTAAAATTTTAGTACTGATATAAATAATAATCGGTACATTGAAATTTCGAGCACGACTCGCGTTGTTCATACAACTCGCACCGCCTGCGTCGCTTCCAGTTTTATGATAATGCCATGGCCACAGTACTGTTGCTTCAAATATTGATGGATTTTCTAATATAAGCAAAACAGCCATTTGTATTCCATTAGCTTGCTTTCTTTGACTTTTAGTCCGACGTTGTTCGTAATATACTTAAAGTTGGCTTTTATTAAAACTGTAGTTTCGCTTGAAAATTCTACAAAGGTTTTAAAGAAAATTTAGGAATTTTCCACTGCAATGCATATTCATTTCATTATTTTGCTTGACAATAGATATTTGTATTTCAAAGTGTTCTTATTTGAAATGAGGGAAATTTATTACGTGGAATTGTGGTTTAGCAACCAACTTATCTTTAAAGATAATGCAGTATTATGAGCAGAATTTGCAAAATAATTAACAACATCGTTCTTTTAGAAATTGAGAGCATTAAAATCAACATTATCACTTCAACTTTTAGTAAAAACTTTCCGAAAATCTCCAATCAGGAATCCGAGAACTTCCCAAAAATATGAATGAAGTTTACCCATTTCAAAATCAGCAGTGAGTCTACATCGTAATAGGCAGCAAACTATGTAATAATGAGTTCTCTCTAGCTGGATGCACCTGCAGATAAACTTGTGCGAAGTAATTTCCGTTTAGTCTCAACTCACAAAGCATATTGTTGCGGTAGAGGCTACCGTTTCAGTATTAACACCGTTCGTTATTATGTATTGTATGGTGCATTTCATTTGTGTTCTGCCAATAATTAATAGACTGTAATTTCCTGTTCGATTTCAAGCGGAATACTTTGTTGTTGTTGAATTTAGGAGTTTTGCTTTTGTTATCGGATTATCTAGTTTTCTTTTGTTTTAGACGGTAGAGCGTTTTGTAACAGACAGACTAATGAATTCACATGGTAACGTATACAACCAGCGTTTGTGTTATCAATAAACACTTTTCATTGAAATTGTGAAACCTTCAGGTTAAAGGTTTTTGTTTGATTCTGTTCAGGAGGTAAACTAAAATCAGGGCGATTACTAGCTTCGAGATTATGCACCAATATATTACGATCAATTCATAGGCGTTTTGCACTTGCAATTTGGACTTACCAAAAATGGTCATCGGCCTGGTTTTTTCATCTTCTGCCAGGAACGTGGACACCACGCACGTGTAGTTGCCAGTCAGTTCTGGCACTGGCGTTGTTATTCGAAGGGCTCGATGTTGAGTGTATGGGTTGTGGGACACTTTGTATGAGAGATCCACCTAGAAGAGTTTTCATGTTCTTAGTATTTTTAAAAAGAGGTTGTGATGTGAGGTCATATTTGTTATACTGAGACTTCCATATTTAAAGATTTTATGAAAAAGAAAAGATTGTGTCAATCAAAACTTGTATAGGTACTGTAAAATTTTACTCGAAAAGTGTATATTTAGAAATTTTTCATAGTTCATTTATATACCGACCTACTTTCATTATTTTTCGTTTAATTTACCTTATTTCGTAATATCCCTAATGCTTGTGGTTTCTGTGGTGGGATCCATTGGTAAACTGGTTGCGTCTTGTCCATGTAAAACCACTTCACTACCAGACCGGTGACATTATTCGTGACGAAATCACAGTCCAGTGTAATAGAGTCCTTAGTTCCGTACTGGATCACGTCCGGAACCCGAATGTTGATAATGCGAACTGAATGAACGCCTGAAACAATTGAAATAATTTTCTACATTATCTTTCATTTCAAAAGAAGAATCTAAGTTTATTAATACAATATTCGACGAACAACGAAACAAACAAAACCCAATGGAACAATAAGTTGTTGACATTTCCAATTCGAGCAACCAATTAGTTTCAACATGTAGGTTTCAAATATTTTACTTCAAACTCTTGACTCTCTGGTTTATTTTTCATCAAATATAATTTTTGAAAAAATAAACCCAATTTATCTCGACAAGCTACGAAACATGATAACTGGATTGTGTCCCGGATGGCTAAAATTCCGATGAGGCAGGACAAAAAATTAAAACATTCCGTGGTATTGGCAAAATCAATATTAACGGGAGTTTGCCGCAACACCCCAGAGGCCTTCGCGCGTCAGTGGTCAAACCCGCTGGGTTTTATAAATACCTAGCCAATTGGTTCGGATGATCGGTAGGCACCTGTCATGTTCCAAGTTAACTTTAAGCGGCGTCAATATACCCAGTTAAAACAAATTATTCGCTCTTTCAACTTGTATTCTATCTATAACACGTAATGTATCTGTATGACATCTTTTTTATTTGTCGCCTATCAATGAATTGACAGTACCAGCATTTTTAATCCGCTTTTCGTGTTTTATGTTATTTAATATTCCTACTTTGACACTTCAAGCTTGAAAACAAAGTAAACGGAAATCTGTCCCATCGATATTTGTATAAAAGATTTTTATTTTTACCCAAAATAATCTGGCACAAAATTGAAGGGATTCCGGGAGAACGCATTAGGCTGCCGTTCTAGCGGAAACATCATATTATCGACGGAGGAATCCACCGGAATATTGTTTCGTGGTTTCCTATCAATTCCGGGGATGCCTTTGAGCTCCTCGCCTGTTTTTACGTCAAATATTTCAGTGTTGTTATTATTGGAAACCGTTTTTGCTCTGTATTAACGAAATTGTACGGAGTTAGAAAATTAATTTATTAAGGTTCACCTAATTTGTTTCAATCTCAACTGAGGAATTAATTTCGAGACTTTGATTTGATAATGTTTGTTAACATTTTACTGCTTTGACACAAAACTAAGTATTAACTTGACATTGTTCCTACTCTAAGTCTTATCTGGTCATAAAATCTCGTTTATTTCTACTAAGCACCAACTGTAACAACACAGAGTTTTATTAAAACAAGTCGTCAGTTCATTGGAGTGTGCATATCACAGAAAGTTACCGCCTGCCCTCACCATATTGCATTCACCGGCTCCACATTATCTGAGTTAGCAACCGTGACAATAGTGCCATTGTGAGCAGACGGACTCATTAGACTATCTTCAGTATATTTGCGTCCACAAAGGGAATTAAAAATATACGTTTGATGCGAGAGGAGAATGTCAAAGGATTTTTTTTTATTATTCTTATTTTGTGGTGGTCAGTCCGGATTTGGCAATGTTGCCCATTTTTTTTGAACATGGAACATGTTTTTTCTTTTATGTTTTTAGTATGTCTGTCAGTTTATACAAAAGTATTACGATGCATATTGTGTCTAGTTTATCTCAAAATATTTTTTTTGGTAGTTTTTTTTCCTGCCTGTGCATATGGACGAGTGAACTAACCTTGCATAACACCGATTAAGTATTATTTACCAGAAAAGATGTTTATACATTTAGTTATTAACACCCAGAAGTATTATTTAAAAAGTTGGTGGCAACATAATAAAGTCAAATAATAGTATTATTTATACATACAACAATCGCCTACATATTGATACTAATATTATTAAACAGCATCAATACACAAGAACCATCTTTCATTTACCAAGACCCTACGTATCCGAAAGCGCCAAGTCAGCACCTCGGACAACAGATTTTGCGCTAAGAATGAGTAAATTGCGATATAAGTGGCAATATACCAGGCGGTGTTGGCACAACGCCATACTGACATTAAATTATGACGTCTTTAAGTACCGATATCGAGACTCGAATTCAAAGGTTTAAATTCTATTTCCAATACTCCAGACGAAATTCTGTATTCTTAGAAAGCGATGTCAATGGATACTCCAAAGGAATACTAATACTGTTTCCTATATTGAAGTTTTAAGTTCGTGAAATGGTTTAATGCGCTTTCTGCTCTTGGGATACAAATTGGAATACGAATTTGAATTTTCTCTTTTGTTTTATAAGAAACAAGTCAATTATTTTTGAGACTTAATGTGATATAACATGGAAGATGAAGACCTATTTTCTAGAAAATTTGCTGAATTAATTTAATATTCGTCATCGCATCTGCAGCATGAATGCTGGAGTGGTATCATTGTTGTTGAACAGATGAGTCTGTCAAATGTAGGTTCATTTGACAAATATACGTTCGAAAATATTTTTAGCTGTATGATTACATAGAATGGCATATCATAATTGGAACTGGTATGCCATTTTTTATTATTTAACTGTCTCTTTAAAAACTCGTTAAAGATCAAAACAAAGACAAAAAAAAAACTTGTTTACTATTAGCAAACTTATTCATATACATAGCTTTTAAATTACAGGATGGCAAACAATGGAGAAACAAATAACATCAAGAACAGCATATGTGGAAACCAGTACACCATAATTTAGACTATAATAACAGCAACAACAAACAGTATGTTTTGCAAGAAAGCCTCAGCAGGTATTGCACAGGCCGTTGCTCTTGCGCATCGCTTCGCTGGCCACCCCCGTCACGGTACGCAACTAGGTATGTTACTACAGTTTATGCTATGACTTGAAGATAAAATGCTGAAGTGTTGGTTAGTCAGCGAAAAAGAGTAAAATATAAAGGTGGGATAAAAATATGGTGGTATTTTTTACTGTATTCATGAACAGTACAAAGTCTGTATGTTGCCCGCAACTTTCCCGGTTATAGCTAAATAAATAAAAAATAATTAAAATTAATCCAGCCGTTTGAGTGCAAAAGAATAACAAACATTCATCCATTCAGCCATATTCACCACCTTTCATATATAATATTAGTAGGATACCAGAAAAGGGATTTTGAAAACGTTATAAATGTATTTATGAATTATACAAGTCTAAGAACGGTATATCATAATTTACCATTAATTTATTTTTCACGACCTCTTAAATTAAAATAAATGATAATAGATATTATCATAATTATGTGCAATAAATTACCAACAAAACATTTGTTTTTGATCATAATTAGTTTAGTTTAACAATCAATAACAACTAAACTAATTGTGTCATTAACGTAGTACAAAGCTATAATGTACCTATAATTGTACACCACGTCCCTATTTAACCGAAGATCCGTTTTATAATTCCAATTTATTCATCCATCGTGAATATTTAAACACGCACCTTCCGGCACGTGTTCTCGAATTAATCACATGTAAAGAAAGAGACGGAGATATCAGACCCCTAGTTTAGGTATAAGTGTGAGCGGGATGGGTATAGAACATCTGTATCGGAATCATGAAGTGTGACCGACTCGTGCGCAGTCTATTAACCGCTGATGGTGCGATAGTGGGTAACTGTTGGCGCTGGTATTGTTCTTCGGCTATTGTCTTAAGTTTTTATGCTTTGTTAACAATTGGTGTAATTTTCAGACCTTTTAAGTATATTAGGTACCTTTGGAAAGGCATTGCATGTTTGTACTCGACAGCTTCTTGCTCCATCTTTGCACGGGTGCATGTATTATACATATAAACCTTCGTCTTGAAGAATTCTCTCTAGGTATTTAAAACAAACAACATCATAATCCATTGCGTAGTGTACAGATCTGAGCAAACGAGGACAGACAGACGCGGGAAACGACTTAGTTTTACACTATATTGTATTGATATGTTAGATAATTGATAGGTGAAGGTAAACCCAGTAACCAGTTATAGTTGAACCCGAAATAGGTTAAATTTTCGTTTGCCTCGTGTCAGCTAAAAATGAGGTTTCTTCGGAAACAAGTAAATGTAGACCCAAATTTTCTCTCCATAAATAAGTCAGACAGCAGGTGTATCTTAATTAGGACGTATCTTCGTGCCTTTTATAAAAAGGTTAGAAAAAATATAGGAAGCCCACTTAGTGTGTATTAAAAATAAATCATTCAGTACACATTCACCCAATACTGAGTAGAGGCCTCTCAAAGGAAAGAATTAGCACTTCCTTTGTCAACGGATGTGTATCTGCATATAATAAGCCTTAGGATGTCATTAGCTATGCTCGCATATTCGGCGAATAGAAAGAGGAACTGTCGCAAATTATGTTTAAAAACGTGTGATTATTTAATCATAGGTAACAACTAAGTTTTGATATTTCTATATGTGTATAGAAATATGAAATTTTTAAATTGACTGCACGGATAGCCAAGCGGTATAGGTCACCGCGCCAATTACTACTGTGCGCGACGTATCGCGGGTTAGATCCTTGCGTAGGACAAATATTAGTGCATTCCACAAATGCTTGTTCTGAGTGTCTCTGTGCATGTGAATTGAATGTCTGTGAAACTCCACACGGAACAAGGATGAAATTGCTTAGAGCTTAGTAGTTTAAAAAAAATCGAGATAAATTATTAATTTTTACATCTTATTATTGTATAATAGTTTTTCTTTTAGCCTTTATTTAGAAATCCTCGTTATCCTGATGCCATACAAATCCAACATGTACAATCTATACTACTCTTAGCTCAGTAAAGGCATGTGAGCTTGCAGACGTGAGGTGAAGGTGACGCGTGAAGCCTCACAACGCCAGCTCTTCCGGAGACTGTTCGGATGTGGTGCATTCTGCGGTCGGTCAACAGCTGGTGACGATAACGTTATGTACATTGTTGCATCTTTGTTGAGTAAGATGGTAGTGGTACTTTATACCGCGAGAGAGTGGCAAAAAAAAAGTTAGTGGTACTTTATACTTCTTAGAAGTGGAAAAAAAGATTCGAAGAGAAATTTTTTGGAGTTCCAAAAATGGGCACGTTCTCGGTCTACTCATAAGCTTTGTATAGTGTAAATTTGCTTTGATTTTTAGTGTCACTACATATTAGTTGAAGTGAGGAATTCGAATTAGAGTTATTTTTTTCAGTTATCTGTAGCAAAGTAAGATAAAAGTTGTTTTTATTTATTTTACTACTTGGTATAAGCATTGACCATAATAAATATAAAACACGCGTAGATATTTTTTCAACTTACAGTTATTAAGATAAAATTATTAAGATATTGCATCTAATTGTATATGAGACAGCAAAAAGTTAATCAGTCTAAGACTCATAAAACACATGCTCACCACCATAAAGAAATTAATTTGATGCGATGACCCCAAGCTCCGAGTTTTTTCTGGATTATTTAACAAAAAGCGGCTCGCGTAAGGCACGCGACCAAGACATGTGTTCACGGTCTGCTTGTTACTTAAGGACAAAGGTGTTTGATAAAAAAACAGGATTCCCGGTCTTGTGCACACGGCTTTTTTCTTGGAATAAAATGTAGGAAGAAACTCGTAGATACCTGTCTTGTGTAGTTTGCGTGTGTTGGAGGTTAAATGAAAAGGTCAGCTTTGATTTTATGTTCATTAATTGCAAGTATGATTACTGAAAGAATTTTATGAATAGTCAAAGATGGTAAAATAATTGTAAAAGATTAGCTTCTGATGTAGTGTAAAAAATACCCGTTTTATTGACATAAAGCTTAAAACTTTATAAATTGGTAGGTAATACGTTATATGGGACAGTGCCTATATTTTTTGTAGTAATTTGAATAAGTTACATACAATCACCACAGGGAATTCAAATGGGATTTTAATTGTACAGGAAATATGACGTAATTCTGTTGCTAAAAGCACGCATTAAAGAATTTGTTATCACATAACTACTTAGATTTTCATAGACCTTTTATCGCTACAATTTAAGCCTATTAACAATTGTCACAAAACTCTTGAATCCTCTTTAAATACGGTACTTATAGAATCTAAACCTCTTCGTAAATCCGCTTGACAACCCAGCGACTTGAAGGTGTCTGGTACACTTTTAAAGATGCTTCTAAGAGTCACACCTAGAATACCAGAGAAGCGTGAATGTTATCAGTTTCTCTTCTTGGGTGATCTCATGGGTCCGCAGATAGGCTTCGATTTTTTTTGTCGCTTCAAAAGGTTACTCGGGTGAGAAAAGCGAAAGAAGTTTGATTTCTAATTGTAGTATTTACAAAATTGCTATAAGTTTAAGCTCATGCCAAAGCCGCTGTAATATAATCTATTCCGGATGACATACTAGAGTCTAGGTACCTCATCGGTTCTCGAACAAAGACAATGCAGGACTTTTCGTCTGAGTCTATACTCTGTAGCCGCTAATAAAACATTGTTCAGTCGTGGAATAGAGACACAACGCTTTATCGTGTATGCCATCTCGCTTTATAACAGCAACAGTATGTTTAAAAGTACGCGATAGGCCTCAAGTATCAAATTCCAAAGAATAATATAAAGTTCCGCGATGTAGAATATCGTGAAAGTGACTTGCTTAATGTTAATAGGGTTCGACACTCCAATGTCAGTTTTGCCTTTGAATTTTTAAAGCCTCCGAGTTAAAACTTTCTCATACATTGCGGGGACCATAATTTTTGTTATTTCTAAGATATTCCGTCTGCGGTCTTACATTAGCACTAAGTTATATGATATGTTTTTAAGAATTCCAGCTTATTAATAATTCAGAAGGTATTTCCATTAAAATAATGTAATTTTAGTAGGTGCCTTTTACAGTTTTTCTGAAAAAGAAGTGTATGTTTCTAGAATTTCTTTTAGAACAGAAAAAGTAATATTTTTGTTACAATTTTATTGAAATAATTTAACGTAAAATACCATTGTAAATGGCATGATGCTTGTAAAGTAAAAATTATAACTCATGTTTTCACTTGAGCTACTTAGGTAATTGCCATAGACCACAAAAGTATTATTTTGTTGAATATTTTTGTTTTGTTTAACTTGTGAGTGATCTAAATTATTGGTCACCCTACCAAAGTAAGTCCCAAAAGGCGGGTGACGAACTCCGAGTAACTTATCCGCCATGATTTGCATAACACGTGACAATGTTTCAACGTCAATCTCAGTTCGTACACTCCACCACACATTACTGTCACCTTCACATTAATCACACCCTTACATTATAGCCATAAGGTCGATTTTTGAATCTCCTTGTCGATATCTTCGTGGTGGGTTGTATCTACGTCAGAAGTTGGTTTTCTTTGCTTTTAATAACTGATGAGGTCGAGTTCCACGAAATATTTATAAGTTTTATACCTTTAAAATACTTGTTGATAAAAGTTTTTCTTTTGTTTTTATTTTTTGATACGACTAGGTTGTGTCTACGTAGTCTAGGTATTTTTAATGGTAGTGAAAGTATAATAATGTACTCTATTCCGTAGTTATTAGGAGGATATTTGCTTGTTCACTAAGAAGATGAAGATTTATTTATAAATAAATCGATAGGTAGTTTATCGTAGAACCAACTATGAATTATGGTGGTATGCCATTTTATAGACAGATTCAAAAAGAGAGATACAATTTCAGTTATTATATTCGCGTGTTCCGTTATTATTTTCGAAACTACAAAGCCATTCACAGATTTCCTAGTGATCATATTTCCACATTTGTTTACATTTTTATTTATTCAAACAGACATGACTTTAGCAATTTTTGACTGGCATTTTTTGTGTCGTATCCGACGTTCAATTTTTTTAATTGGAGCTCAATCAAAAGTTGGTCCTAGTTTAACAATGGTCCCGTAACACAATCAAAACTTTGTTTGGGTATAGCAGTCGTTTTCAATAACACGTGATTCGGGCTCTAACCAAAAAGTTTATAATCAAATGTTTGAATTTTGATCAATATTTTTTTTACTACCGACGCTCTGTGGTTTTGTCTAAGTGTACAAATAATATATTACGGAACAACCAAAAAAAGGGGAATTTATAGACAAGATTACGAATTAGGTCTTTGTTCACTTGATATCATTATGCAGTTCATCATTTTAATGAATATAATTTTAGATGATCACAAGTATTCCATGGCAAAAAAATCATGGTATTAAAAGCTTTAACTAAGTTTTTCACATAAGCGTGATCTTAAATCTGATTCCTACTTAACTGAAGTTAAAATACAAGCGTCTTTGAAAACTGGATAGTACCTATAACAAGCTAGTATTTATACGTAAGACAGTCTCTGACGCATCATTATGCTGCAAAAACATCGCACGAAGCTTCACGCTCTACAAACTATTTAGCTACTACAAAAACACGACAATTCTCGAAATTTTCATACAGAACGCATATAGAAGTGATGAAATATCACTTAACAAGGAAAATAAAAAGTAATCGTCATTAAATTCCACTCTAAACGAGCCAGTACATTAATTAGCGGCGGAATTTAAAAGCGAGGTGTATATTGTTCAAGTAAGCATAACAATATGCAAGGAAATGCAGAAGGGACAGGTTACACTGCATCTTGGGACGACCAGTTGAGTTTTGAAAACAGTTTTAGGCCTGCACAGGCCTCTTCCCATATAGGGAATGTTTTAAGCATTGATGACCACGTTTGTTCACTGCGAATTGGCGATTTGAAATTCCAGTATTGGAATCGAGGTTCCTCACGATGTTTTCCATTCCCGTTTATCAGTAGTGTCTTAGAATAATTAAAAAAGTACAAATAACTTCGTATTTTTCTGCGCTGGGGATCGAACCTGCACCTCGTGCATACAAATCCATATACAGAACCGCAAGGTCACCACGAACTATATATATTTTTTTATAATACTAGTCAGAAACTGCACTGCATGTTACCCTTCTGTATCATTATTTAGCGTGGTATGCAGTCAAGCGGGCTGAGCTCAAGGCATCTGCCGCACGCGACATGACGTAAATGTAAAACTCCATTAATGTTAAAGTTTATTCCACAGTTCTGTTGGAACGAGTAGAATTCTGAAACAATTAAATTTCTTCCCCGCCTTTGACTCGTTGAGATTTACTCGCTAAGGGACGGGCGTTTGTTTAAATTGTCCGAGATTATTTGTTATGCCTTTACTGTGTATTTCGATGTAGAAAATGGAAAGTACTAAATGTCAAGAGTTGACAGGTGGATCAAATGCTTTTGCCAAATATTTTCTTTTATTCTGTGTACATGGTAAAGTAACACGTACTCTTTCAAATAAGTAAGGCCCTGATATTCACTGTGTGGCGTTTACTTTGTATTGTAAAGATATAAAGAACTAACTGCGTTCGTCTTTAATGCGTAATTTGATCTTGCCTTGAAAGTTTTATGACTCACAAAGGTTTTATGAATTTGAAATAAAGCAAAAATCAAATAAAATTGATTTACTTATAAAAATATGTTTCAGCAAAGAATATATTTCACATGACTACCAAAATTATTTGCGACATCGAATTCCATGTCACCGTCAAAATCGGTGACAATGATTTATCATTGTAGGCAACTCTTACACGGTCCAGAGATCGAGAAGCGCTCGGTATTTGAAATTCAATTATTTAGAATTCCACCTGTAGCACTTACTTCGACCTGGGGACCTCAAAAAGTATACCTGTAACAGCTGTAAGAGTGAGACAACACTCTACGTTATGAAATGCACTGTCTCGTTTCCACAACTGCAGTAGTCTAAATCTAAGAAGTGGTAGGTATTCGCTTACCCCTGGTATCCCAGGGTAAGTGAATTTTTCGGTAAGTCAACATCTTAATCGTAATTCACGCAACTGCCAAGCCTTGATTGCGAACCGAATGAATAAATTAATGTGGGCCCTTCCCGGATTTGTCTGCATTCTTGTATATTAGGCCCTCTTAAATTACCTCGTGAAATTTAGAAGATATTCTGTATTTAAATTAAATTGTATACGGAAACGAAAAGATAAGATGTTTTCCGAATCCTGAACGAATCAGCTGTCAGCTACTTACAAGCTGTATTTGTAATTTAATTATTTGAATTTGCCTACAAATTTTGCTTAAATAATTACACCACTGAAAGAAATTGCTGGTTATAAATAAAAAACTAGCACCAATAAACATAACTAGCACACGTCTTAAAAGAATGTACGTACAAATGCCATACAAGAAAACACAATTGGTCGTAACTTATCACAACACTAAAACAATATTTAATACTGGCAACATTATGACACAGCGCGCACGATACTAATGTCGTTGCACTTGTGAATAATTCATTCGATAATTGACGCTTCCTATATCGTTCTGAATTTGAATTTTATATCGCTTTGGTTCCAAGGAATGCTACTTGGACACGAAAGAGCTTTATTTGTCAATTGTTTTTTGTCTACACTGTCTTTTTCTTTTATAGGTTGACAGGTATGTAAATAGATACTCCTTTGAAAAAACATTTGTTGTTATTTTAATATGATCGTTTTGTTAATAAAGTCAGTAAATGGTCCGAAGACATAGACACACATCGAAGATTTATTTACAAAAAAATCGTATTTCACCTTTTTTACGAAGATTTTTTTGTCAATTATAATGTAAAATTCTCCAATACATAATTATTTTTTTGATGAATTTGCATTTTCTTAGATATAAATTAATTTTCTTTTTCTTATGATTCAAAAATACTTGAGGCTATTCTTCCACACTTTACACTTTTTATTAAGTAAACAGATAAAGCTGTAATCAATTGAGGCCTGCACGAAACTGATAGACTTCAGGCCTCTCAACCACTACACATTAATCCATACCAGTCGATATTGAACTATCTGAGAAGGATCATCACAAACGTCAGACACATACTACACACTCTAAACACAAGATAATAGCAGGTGTGGAAGAGAGAGGCCGCTCTACATTGTATAGAGCGCTGTCTCTTTTTAACAACTGTTATAGTTTTATAATAGAAGGTGGTGGAAGTTTCCCAGGTATCACGAATGTTACATACAAAGGTGAAACTGAAGATTAAATGCGATTGCTTCTGAGAACTGTCGATTGGATGTTGACAACCGGTCTATGTATCACGGGATTCACGGGTCAGAATGCCCGCTTTGAACCCTTGTGGTGCATCGAAGTAGCCCGGTTAACAGCCGTGGTTGATTACGTGATTGAGCTTAATTGACTGTTTAAGTATGGGTTAATTTAGATTTGGTTGTTGTAGAAATCTGTAGAATTATTGTTTAATGGTTTTTCGTTTGTTTAAAATAAGACCGAGGTTACATTAGGTAGCAGTATTGTATTATCAATGTGATTGACCAATGTACGGTCAGAGACCGGGTTCTGATGCTGACTGTACTCGTATTGAGCTAATGAAAACTGGCACAAAAATGTATGGAAAACAAGAAGAAAACAGTGGCATTAACAGAACGATATTACAAATAATAGACATATTCTGCATGCACAACAAGTACAACACCAATACACCGATCGATTGTAAATCGAATCGAGTACAAACGCAGCCGGAAACTCACCCACTTCTATTATGTACTAGTATTACAAAGGGCATATTTGATCGATAGTTAACATTAGACCCAGTTAACACGCATGTCCAGTCAACTGTGATATGTACTTACACTACTTACTTAATAAACAATGGATGTAACGAAATATTACGTTGGTTGTTACTTAAGGCAAGTGGTAACACCTGAATTTATAAAATTATACATTCTACCTTACACATTCACCTGTGTTGTCTCGTATATATTGTGACAGTGACATCGATTTTTTTTTGATAGAACATTATGTCATGTATATAATTAATAATACATGACATAATGAAGATTCAATAAAAGAACACAAAAAAAAACAAACAAAAATATGGAGTTACTAAAAAAGGCTTACTAAAAGCTATACAAACTGTCAAGACTTTTTTCGTACTTGTCTAAATTGTTTTTCTATTATATCGATGAAATTAATTTCAATGAAAAAAAATAACATCAAATACTTACAGTGTAAAACAATTGATAACTTCAGTAAACACCACATTATCACCAACAGGTAAACAAATACTTTTTTTTATTTAACAAAAATCCCTTTAAAAAAAACACTGTCTGCAAACTCAAAAAAAAAGTAAACAAAACTTAAAAAAAAAACAAAAACGCAACTGAACAGTTCAAAAACTAGTACATTTATGCTCCGTGCAACAAATACACTACAAAGTTTCGGAACACGGGGTGAGCGAGTTACACCACGTTCCCAACGTGTGTGGGGTTCGAACCCGGGCTAGAAACTAACCGGCGCGACCAACTGGCGTCCGGTGGCAAGCCGACCATATCGGAAGCACTCGGTATTGTGTAGTTATTGGGTAATTTATTCTAATACGTAAGTAGATATTGTTGCTTGCGAATGTGTGGAAGATGAAGATGATGTGGTTTTTGATGATTTTTAATAAAAATGATACATGCTCAAATCGCTCATTTTTTTTCTTGAGTGGAGAGATGTTTGTCCAGCAGTAAGACACTTGAAATCAAAAATCTGATTGTAATAAAAATGGTAAGTTGGGTTGGAGGTTTAGGAGTCGAATAGAGGTCCTACCCAGCAGTGGGACCAAGAAAACTTTTTCAAAATATTTTACGGCACGGTTAACTAAGACCACTATAACGCTAGAGAACACTTTTGCAACGTGCGGGGGTTCAATCTCCGTATGGGCCGAGTATTTAAGCAATTCAAAAATACTTGCTCTAAGTTCATCATGTGCTTTCAAAGATTGTAAAAGCCCTGCAATTCACTGGTAAAATTTTTCGAAGAAGTCAATAAAAAAAGCTCTTATAAACTCTTAATTAGTAACACAATAGCACACGTAGAAAAGCGACTTTGCAAAGCACTAAAGTCCACACCCTTATTTTATCTACGATCTAACTAGCAAGGTATCTCAAAAACGCAGCAGTATCAAACCGGTAATGACAAGTTTATAACGCCACCCTATCGGAATGCGGCGTTCCGGCCGACCGGCACGGAAGTCCGCACACGGCCCGCTTCCGGCACGTCACGCCGACACACACGGGCTAAGCTTTGGGCTTTTTTTGTTAGACAGCGCTTTAGTGTGAGATAGACATGATGTTTTGTCAAAGTATTGTTTCTAATTGGTGCAGTTTTTTGTTTTTTTTTTTTTCTGTGATATGAATTAGCACATTAATCCGTACACTACAATAAATAAAAGAGCCGTTTCTCCTCTTTTAGCAACTTTTTGCCCATCATTGTGCAAAAAGTTTTGCCATCATCAACATCATCATGTATTGTGCGTGTTTAAAGTACAGCATCGCAGGGGGTTTCGCAGTGACACCCAGACTCGGAACAAGCATTTGTGGAACGCACAAATTCTTGCCCCACGCGGGGATCGAACCCGCGACACGTCGCGCACAGTGGTAATTGGCGTGATGACCTATACCACTCGGCTATCCGTGCAGTCATCAATTGAATTTACTGTCAAATCAACTGACCACGACTATGATTGGTTGACCATAAAAATTATAACCAATCACAGAGCACATGCAATTTGTGTTGTTTTTGTGTTGATCAGCGTTTGAGAAACCATAAGTAAATCCCACACAGCTGAGATCAATTCTACTGAGATACGTCACAACCAATACCTTGATCTAAACCTCCAGCTAATAAACTCCCCGCATCATGTCATTTATCGTTAATCGTCCAAATCTAATAAACGAGGAGAAAAAGGAATCTGTTCAGTGTTCAATAGCCCTAGCAGTAAATAACATAAAGGCATTTAATTAATATTTATGGGAGCCGAGCGTCCGGTGCGATGTTATTGAATCAAATCATTGTCGTGTCCAACTTTAATGGTTATTGTATTTGTAGTATTTATTCGTAATTGCTTTTATATGGGTAACCGAAAAGTAGTGTGGTTTTAAAGTTCATGTATGTGATAATTGTTAGTTTCGTTATGCAAAAGAAACGATGAATGGATTGTGTGAGAGGTGATATGGCTGCAGAGTGTCACTTGCGAGATGACGTCATGTAAAGACGTGTGGAAGAAGAAGACATGCTGCGCCAACCCCAAATAATGATTGGGATAAGGGCAGCGGGATGATGATAACTCCATCGTGACTTCTTTTGTTAACGAAGAGCTGGAATCACTCGCAGTGACACTACCTAATTATTTTGCATTATAGAATATAACTACCATTTAAAGCCATTTTCTATTTTCTTTTAACTTTATCTCTGTATTCTTTTTTATTTTTTACAAATTAAGTAAACGGTTTGGAGAAATACGTAATGAGTATATTGTTTTTTATTTTGTATTTTTTTGTGATTGTTACTGATATCGCACCTCGTCTTGTATAAAGATAAGTTTTGGTTTAAGATTTTAACGTTCAATTTTTACATTTATAAAATGTTGATCTTTTTCATCAACACTAGGAAAGACTATTATTTAAGTACTAGCAAATATTTGAACTAAGCTAAAACTATAGCTAAACTATATTTACAACACTTAAAAACCATTTAGTTCCAAAAGTCCTTATATTTCCCAAACCCATCAAACGCAAACAGTAGAGAAATAATTCCGGAATTCCAATTTATTATCTCGAAAACGCTTGGTAATAGAAGGTGAAACGATACCTCGACAGAGTTTCGCAAGAACTAAGTACTCAACAATTAATACGAGTTTAACTATGAGAATTCTTGGCCTTAACTGAGAAACTCCAAGACTCATTTATATTTAATTTACTCCGAGATAGACGACTGGGTGTTTTATAAGCAATTGTTTTGAAGGAACTTCTACTTAACTCCCCTGTTTGTTTATTAGTTGTTGACGTCTGCAAAATTCTTTCTTTAATTGTTTATTTCTAAATTTTAGTTCTTTGATGCTTGAGTTTCTCGTCTGGGACGTCACTTTGCTTGATTAAAGTTTTTCTCTTTGTGACAAAGAATCTATTTTGGGAGATTAATTATTGTTTAGTAAAATGCTCAAATGCGAGGTCTGTGGCATGTGTCAATGTTTAAACGTTCAACTTCACTAAATACATCATTAATGTTAGATGATAAACCAACAAAAAATGTTTCTTAGTTATACTTGTTAGAGGATGTTAAAGTAAATACAAATTCAGTGTATATAGTTTTATTTCACGACGTTTTTTAAAGTGATTATTTTGTGACTTACAGAACTGCTTGATTACACTGTTAATCATCAAATTACGATACAAGAGTCCTATTTAATTTACCAAAGTACCTAAACGATTGATAACAAAACAACAAATTGCTAGACTCAATTCGAACCGGTTTTGTTACGCTTTCTTTACAATACGTGGTCGTTGCACCGCAGTACCATACAACACTGAAACGTTATACACTTGAGGCCAATATAAGTTAAAAGTTATATTGCTTCCAAACTGTTCAGATAGCGAGAATACGCGACGCGCATACAACCATTTTATAAAATTGGAATTGAAATGTGTTATCCAATAAAAGTGTTTAAGTGTTGCGGTTTTAGTTGTAAATGGCATTCGAATTGGGTGCGAAACGTTTTTGTGTATAAATTATTGTTAATTGAGAGGATTTTGTAAAGACTATGTTTATTTTTTGGTAGTTTGGTGTTGGTAATTGGAAATGTTTTAAATAAATACTATTTAATTACAGATAATGATATTGAACATTCTATTTTATTTAATTATTATCAATTTAAATGGTGAAGTAGATAATAATTAAATAAAAAACTGAACTCAGTTTTTCTAGAACATGTGTATTCTTTGTTGCAGATCCTTAAAATATGAATATAAATAAATGTAAAAAAAAAGCTTAACAACATTCTAATTAAGTGTATTTCAGTATATTTAGTATTCTTTTTACGTATCAATTCAGTAGTTTTACATAATATTACTACTATGTATTATGCATATTATAAACCTTTCACTGAAATAATTTATAAAAATACCACTAAGTAGTTTGAGTAGTTTTAAATATCTAAGCGTACATAGGGACAGACAGGTAGCGCGAAGCGACTATTATCATCTAGTTAAGTGATTATGAACTTCGTTTCATATTTTGTCTAAAAAACTAATCAAAACAAAAGAAAGCAGACCATACAATATACCGAAACAAATATTAATTTACTCGCGTACGAAAGTAAAAACTAAAAATATTTTTAATAAACGCGACCGCGGGTGGTGCAGTTTTTGCACACATTTATTAACCAGAACAAAAACTTTGTTTGCCTAGTTTTTGTGCTCGGCAGTGTACAGATATAGCCACAGTTAGGCGTATGATAGCACCGTATGTGTATGTTATGCTCTGATTCACAAAATTTGTTGTTCTTTGAGAACATAGAGGCTTATTTCTTCATGGTAAGTGTATGATGTTTAAGATACCTTGGATTGGAATACATTGTACCTATCCTGTTGCAACCATATTTGTCACAGCGCCTATAATTACTTTCGGAAAGGACAAAATTTGTATCTTGATACGGAAATTATAAGAGTAAATTGGTAGAGATATTTTTACATGATCAAGACATTTCTGATCATAGCTTTATCGAAGTTTCCTTTTTTTGGGAATTAATATGTTGCGGGGTTATAAAGTCACTGCAACGTCTCCTCAAAGAAAAGCAATATGAATATGTAACAAGCCTCATCCCACCTTCGGAGTAACATGTCATCCTAAAATTTACAACCCCCACAAAAATGCAAGAATAATGTGTGAAACATAATAAATATCCCATTTGCCATTTCAAATATAGAGACATTACTTCCTTCCCCGCGGTCGTAACTTTATTCTTTGCAGGATCGAACACAGTTCCCACATTAATACACGTCGCTACATATTATATCCTTATTCATAGGATTCAGGCATGTTATAGGCATAGGAATTGAGGTATAGGCATTCTCATGAAAAAATATTGGGTACTTCTAATATGGCATTTTTTTTTTAGAGTTCATTGGTAATTTCTGGAACATGTCTGGTAAGAAAAGATTAATAAAGATATGACTCTTAAAAAAAAAAATGTTGTAAACTATTGTCTTTATATTGTTTAGGTATCTGAGAGGAAAAGTAACGTGTGGTCAATATACTTATTTTTTCAAGGTAAATGATTGAAAATGAAGGGAAAAAGAACTAAAGTAATACTTCACAGATTTGGTGATTTCTTCACAGCATCGCCTTTTTTCAGTTATGTAGGAATACGTTTTAGTCCTTTCAGATTCCGCTGATGCGGAGAATTGTATGTTCTATTTTTAACCCGAACTGATATTAGTTAAATATTTGACATCTATTTTATGGATTACAACTACGCTATGAAACTTCTTTGACCATCGACCCTAAGCCTAGAACTAAAACAGTAGAAAATGGACTATCCATGTTAAATAAGAGAAGACCCTTTTTATCAATGACAACATTCAATCAAAATTGAACTCTACATCCTTGTTTTAGGGTACATGTTTGCATGTACAGTTTTTAGGGACATTTGCATCCATACGGGTGATATCGGTAGGCACGACCTTTTGTTTGATGGGTAACTACACTGTGATTAACTTGGAAGATTGTGTTTGCGTTCAATTGTTTTTTATTACAATCGCCCTGTTTGTAAGTACGAATATGTGTTCAAGTAATGGGATCCGAAATTCATATTTCGTTTGTTTTTCTTTCAGCTGTATGAGAAGACGCCTTTGTCGTGAAGTGGGACAGTTATAAGACCGAGTTTCCTTTTAATGTTTTTACGATAAACAAAAAGCAATGGTACATGCTTTTTGTTTGACTAGGGATAAAAAAGAGTAAGATAGGTGTTTCAAATCAAGTTGTTAGTCTATTAGTTAGTGTTAGTTAGTTATAAGCTTAATTATCTGCCGTGTGAAGGTACCTTGGATAGACGAATACCAAACAGTGGGCGAAAGATTGCTGAAGAAGAAGCATTACTAATTGGTATGCATTTTAAACCATATAAAAAAAACGATGTTCCGTGATGGCAAAAGGCCACAGCTAGAACCTCAAAAAACTGTTGGTATCTATCATGATTCGACAGTCACATTTAATTGGTGCACGAGTACGCGTCATATTCGTGAACACAGCACGTCTCTCTTGGCCTTTCAACCGCAACTAAAAGCTACGTATATTTTATTTTAGTGCGATATATTTTCAGCCAGTACAGAACGTTAGAAAAATATTTGCGTAACATTTTCAACGTTTTATTTCTTTTTCCAAATACTCTGTTTGCGTACGTCGAATGTTTTTTTAATTTGATTTTTTTGTTTATTTTTTATTGTTTTCGTAGTGATGTGAACAATATTTGTTTACCGTTACGTTTATTTACGTGTGGTGTTTAGTAGTCATGGAAAACAGTTAGAACATGGATATTTGTTATTTCATTTACTGTTATCAATATTTGCTTTTATCAATTTGTTTAACAGTATTTGTCACATAATTTTTTTTTATAGTATTAATCATTGCATTAAGTTAATACTTGGAAATCAAATGTAAACTGACTCTCCAATACGCGATAATTCCCCTGAGGGTTTCCATGTAATTATTGTACATGATTTACATTTAAATTGAATTATTTCTGTCATTTATATTTTATGTATTCGTAGCTTAGGATTAAAGTGTAATTAATATAGGTAGAAATTTTGTCATTTACTTTAAAGACAGAATATTTTCCGCTTGGTGGTGTGCAATCCATATCACATGTATTAACACAGTCAAAGTTAAACAAAATGTTTAAATTGAGAGAAAGTATTATATTGATAAATTAATGACATATTTTATTAATAGAGTTTAAAATAATTAGCAATCAATTAAGTATATAGCCTGGTGTTTTCTATTAGGACTTGCAAATACATAGTAGGTTCGACTGTTCCAAAGTTCACATAAAAACGATTAAAATATACGCTTGATAATTTGAGTATCCCAAAAGTACAGATTCTTAACAGAAGTACAGTTATGACTGGTTAATGAATGAAAAAACCTTTAATAAATGAAATAAATATTTATTTTTTTGGTGAGTATTTAATGAGTATTTTTTATTTGGATTGGGAGCTTATATAAACATCATTACGACATAGCGTTTTTGTTCAAATCCTTATTCTTTACATCTTATACGGAAGATATTAAAAAAAGCCTTTATATCCGCTCTCACGGTTACACATGAGAAAAGCAATGACTTTTAAGGTAATACCTTTTAGCTAAGGGGAGTCACGCAAAGAAAGGATGTTACAGAAGGTTAATTTACAATATCACGATGTTCACGTGTTTTAGAACTTGTTAACGGCTTCAACACAATACAGAAAAATGAATAAAAAAGCCAGCTGTGGGACTTATATAGGCTGGATTATTTAATAGTTTTATTTTTTATATTATCCAATTTCATAACTTTATTTTTATCAATAATGTGCTCTCGAGAGAAGTTGCCTGATAGCAAAATGCATTTTTTTAAACCAAAACTAAACAAACAATTTTAATTAAATACAGGTATAGGTATTATAGATAGGTAAGGTAGATATAAGAGAATCTATTCATTTACGCACTTAAGTATTAGGCTAATCTTTCAATTACTTTAATTACGCTTTCTATATTTTGACCTTCTGTTTTACTTTCGTCGTGTTATTCAGAGCAATTACGTCGTCGGCTGAAAGCTTCAGCGTACTTACCTATGTTATTGATTTCTGCACGTTAATGGAGTGAAGTGACCCAATTTTATTATTTTTCTCTATATCCATGGATTTCAGGATTTTATAATTTGCCTAATGTGATCGTTTGTTAATGCCAACTCTGAATGTGCTTTACAAATTTATTGAATACGCTTCCAAACTCTTTGTGTTTACATTTGATTTATAATATTTACTTATACAAATCTGGTTAGATTGATTTTTTAATGGTACTTTATTCTACATAATTAACTAAAAAAGTTTTTAACTTGTAAATTTTTTAAATATTCTAGTTTCTCCGTACCTATTCTAAAAATATTCAGCGAGCCTCAAGTCCCTGATGAGGGATAACTGGACGACATCATCATCACCATCCGTATCTTTGACTAAACAAATGAAATTATTACTAGCCTGAAATTACCAACGGGGCAAACGTCTCCCTTTTCTTATTCCACTTGTCTGTCAAGGGCTGTGAGTGACCAGTTTGATAAGAACAAGTCCAGATCAACTCGCCATCTCCGTTTGGGTAAGCCTAGCTGACGTCTATTTTGTGTAGCAACTAGTAAAGTTTTAAAATTCACAAATCTATCCGTACCTACGCCTAAACAAATCAGATGACCAGTGAAAAATAGAACCACACTGAAATAACTGCAACGGTATTGCTTTCATGAATTCTACAGCGAAACATTTGGAATATTCACATTTTAAACAAAAACAACTAAAACCGCAAACAAAATAGTGTTCATTTTTAGACATTGTTGTGGTCTGAAGCTCAATAGAGTCCAAATATATTATAGAAGATACGATCGGCCAAGAAAATAGCCTACTACGTTTAAGGTTGACAATCATTTGCACGTCATACGATAAAGTCTTTGATTTTACCTAGCAACAAATATCCTGACAGCTGCTAATTTCAACCTTATCGCTAATTTACTACAAAATTTTGTCAAAACTGGTAGATTTTCTTGACCGACCGTACAATTTCTATAGCCCCTTAGTTTCAGCTTGCATCCTTGATTCTAATTGTTCCACAATAGGCCAGGGACGCACGTCTCAGAGTACCCCCGTCGTCGGATCCCTGTACATCTTTACAGCAGTTCTCAAGTTCTATTTGCAGGTTGTGTCCGGCATCCTTAATGTGCGGAGCCCTATTCTGATACGCGTTGATAATTTCATCGGTGTTAGTATAGCACTTTGTTTGATGTAATGAAAAATATATTCTTATTACTTTATCAATAAACTACTGCCATCTCTAATGGTTAAACTGTTGCAGTTGTGGAACAAACCACACTCTTCACAGTTACAGCAGTGTCTCTTTTTTTCGCGGCAGTTTGCAACAGCATTCTCGTGGCCCCCGACGATTGGGAACGAAGAAGCACTCCGGTGGTTTTACCCGGTAAGAGTCTGGCACACCCTTTTGCCTTCCCCAGGGCGATGAAAGTCCATAAGGATTTCCACCAGGTAACAAAAAAGTGTCTCTTTTTATCAACTGCTACTTGAGAGACCAGGCCTGCATCATTCTATTACTGACTTGCGACCGCCCGAGCTTCTCACGGATGAAATAAATAACGAACCTTTTACTTGAAAAATTTTATCTAATAAAAGAAGCCGCATCAATATCCATTGCGTGGTTTTAAAGATCTAAGCTTACGTAGTAATGGACAGACGCCGTAAGCGACTTTGTTATATACTAAGTATTGAAGCGACAAACGGAAGATTCGAATGTTAGTCTATTATTTAGTGGCTAATTAATAATATTACTGGTATATCGGGTTTGGTCCAACCAGGATAAATCATTGTGTGATGAGCACGATCGTTAAATTTCAGTCATTTTTAATACCTACAACATTCTTGAGAATACTTATGAAACAGAATATTGAATCATGTGTTCCTTCCAAAATGTAATAAATAATTCTCTTAGTAATAAACATATATTACAGGTTTACCCAAATAGTTAGAATAAGGCTGTATATCTTGAATTCTGCGGTGCTTATTCGAGTTGGTTGGCAGTAAATGCAAAGTCAGTGTTGAGGTTCCACGATAAATTATTTTTAGTCGACCAGATGACGTCATAAACCGGGGTCGTGCGTTTTATATGCGAACTTTTTAGTTTTTATTCTTTACTAACAAAAACATTTTGTGAAAATATTTTATTTTTTTGTTTGTATTTGCATGAGCGTCTGTTTTGAATTTCTATAATGTGTGTTGGTAGGACTACAGGTCTTTTGAATTTGTTGCTTTTATTGGTGACTAGCTGCGCCCCGCGGTTTCACACGCGGAAATCCTGATATTTATGTATAAAAATCTATCTCTCCAATGAATGAAAGAAATAGGTACTACCTTAATTTTTTTTGTTTGTTTGTTTGTTACGAATTGATTTGAGAATTTGATTTGAGTTGATTGCGGGGAACTGCTAGTTACACATATATATTTCCATACTATTTATTAGTACTTACCTTCAGTTATAGTAAGTACATTATCGTAGTTACTCATTTATTGGCGAATAAATGAGTAGGTAGAGCGCTCAGTGCTCGATTCTCTCGCGCGAACTTGGGTGGTTCTGACGTTTTGATAGTCAAGGCGCTGGGAGCGCTCAGTGCTCGATTCTCTCGCGCGAGCTTCGGAGGTTCTAACGTTTTGATAGTCAAGGCGCTGGGAGCGCTCAGTGCTCGATTCTCTCGCGCAAGCTTGGGAGGTTCTAACGTTTTGATAGTCAAGGCGCTGGGAGCGCTCAGTGCTCGATTCTCTCGCGCAAGCTTGGGAGGTTCTAACGTTTTTGATAGTCAAGGCGCTGGGAGCGCTCAGTGCTCGATTCTCTCGCGCGAGCTTCGGAGGTTCTAACGTTTTGATAGTCAAGGCGCTGGGAGCGCTCAGTGCTCGATTCTCTCGCGCAAGCTTGGGAGGTTCTAACGTTTTGATAGTCAAGGCGCTGGGAGCGCTCAGTGCTCGATTCTCTCGCGCAAGCTTGGGAGGTTCTAACGTTTTGATAGTCAAGGCCCTGGGAGCGCTCAGCGCTCGATTCTCTCGCGCGAACTTAGGTGGTTCTAAAGTTTTGTTCATCAAGGCGCTGGGAGCGCTCAGTGCTCGATTCTCTCGCGCGAGCTTGGAAGGTTCTAACGTTTTGATAGTCAAGGCGCTGGGAGCGCTCAGTGCTCGATTCTCTCGCGCGAACTTGGGTGGTTCTGACGTTTTGATAGTCAAGGCGCTGAGAGCGCTCAGTGCTCGATTCTCTCGCGCGAACTTAGGTGGTTCTAAAGTTTTGTTCATCAAGGCGCTGGGAGCGCTCAGTGTTAGATTCTCTCGCGCGAGCTTGGGAGGTTCTAACGTTTTGATAGTCAAGGCGCTGGGAGCGCTCAGCGCTCGATTCTCTCGCGCGAACTTAGGTGGTTCTAAAGTTTTGTTCATCAAGGCGCTGGGAGCGCTCAGTGCTCGATTCTCTCGCGCGAGCTTGGGAGGTTCTAAAGTTTTGTTCATCAAGGCGCTGGGAGCGCTCAGTGTTAGATTCTCTCGCGCGAGCTTGGGAGGTTCTAACGTTTTGATAGTCAAGGCGCTGGGAGCGCTCAGTGCTCGATTCTCTCGCGCGAGCTTGGGAGCGATGCAGCGAAATGCTTAGTTAATTTTTAAGTTACCCAATTTTTTAAACTCGCTATATCTTTTGAATGGAGTATCCGATTAAAATAATTTAAACCGCAATATAAAGGTATTGAACTACTGTTAAATAAAAAGTAAGTTATTTAGATAAGTATAAATACCATGGTATGAATATCGACATCTTATTTTCGTTGCTGAATTAAATAGTTTGTTAAACTATAAAAGTTTTTATATTGGGCGTAACTATAATACTTAGATATACACTACCACGGACTTTTCTGTAGATAATAATGCGGTCAACAAAATTGTGTATTTCAATAGTGATTTTTATCGGCCGTGGTTTATGTTATCGAAGTTTTTGCAAAGATCCCTATTTTTTTTTTTCAAAATAAAATATAGCCTGTTACTTTGGAAAGATGTACAATCATAATGGTAAAAGAATTTTTAAAATCGGTCCAGTAGTTTTTGAGCCTATTCGTAACAAACAAACAAAAAAATATTACCTCTTTATAATATTAGTTTAGATTTAGATGGTACATTCAATATAGAAAACTTGCATATTAAGTTTTCAATTCATAATTATATAGGTTTGAAAACGTCAGGTGCCTGAGATTTTTAATAAATGTATTTTATTTTTATTTGTGGATTTACTTTAATAATTTATTTACTTTAGATAGTCATCACTTTTAAACAGTATTCAACGAAACTGTGGGATATGTTTACATTTTCCGGTTTCAGGAAATATGGAAGTAATCGTATATTCAGGATATCGTATTGTATATTCTGCTATATTCCTATCCCAAACAGAAGCCCCTATAAATCTATCGCACTACTTCAATAACAATTTTACTGTTGAATAAAAGAGGTTTTATAGCCATATACAAAATATAAGATAAACTAATCCATTAAAAAAATATACCAACTAAATTGATAACCTTTTTTAAGTTGATTTGCACTGTCTTGTCTCTCTCTAGTTGCAAATCGAATACGAGCTTAATGAGTTCCGTACTGTTGGTTCATGTTTTAATCTTAATTACAATATTACGCTGATTAAGAATCCCAAGTTTTTTCTATTACAGTTCACAAGAAACAGCCTGACCACGAACTATAGTGAGATGGATGGACGGACAGCGAAGGCAAATAAAAAAGTTCCTTTAGCTTTTGGGAACGGAACCCTACAGAAATACGTATGAAATAAGAAAGCAACCAATCAAAAACCCACTCCCACAAAGACAATTACATGAAAGCAAACATAAAAAACCTTATTGCGTAATACGAAATCTATAAAAAATATCTTTCAATCTAGAATTGGTAACTTCAGCCAAATACTGCTTGGGGACATGCAACGATCCAAATGTTTACCTTTACCGGAGTAAAAGGTAAAATTTATTTAACAATGTATAAACACGCAACCCGTTTAACAGGCCCTTGTTTTCGCGTTCATGATTTTTTATGGTTTCAAATTTAATCAGCGCCCAGCTCCATGTCATATGGAAGGCGCGTGCCTTGAATTAAGGATGTTATTCATCGACTTTCCCCCAAAAATCTGTCGGTTTCCCATTTTAACTGATATTGAGTTTATAACGTTAAATTGCTATCGAATTTTGATCTCCAATCATTGTTTATTTGGGCACGAAATATCAGAACTGAAATAAAAAATTGGGAAGCTTAAATAAGAGTTGTTTTAAATTTGATTCATCAAATAAATGTAGGACACAGGTTTTTTCGGCTGTATCGCTTTTCGAAATGTATACCTAAAGCAAATAATGCTCGTATTCGTAACCCTTTAAAACTTGTTTTTGGAGCTTTTTAAATAAAATGTTGTACGTGAGGATGATACCATATTTGATTTAAAATAAATGTAAGTCTGCGAAATCTGCGATTGAATTAAATAAAAATGTATGAATCGATGAAATTTACTGGAAGGTTCCGAGAAATATAAAATACTCGATTTTGTAATTGAATAGTGGAAGACTATCTGGATCACAAACAAAACTTTTTCATATGGTGCCGAATTATTAGGACTATTTGCAATCTGAACACTTACGCTCAGAAGAGCGATGTATTACTTAGTAACGAAGCAGTACCATCTAAACAAGTTGACCAACATACTAGCTATCCCTAATATTTCTTCTTTTATCCCAGTGTTTACGAGGGTAACAAAGCAAGTACAAGTGTAAACGGACCTTAAGCTAGTATCTCGCGCTTTTTAAACACATGTTGCGGAAGCGACGTGAACATGACAGATTTCCGATATCACGTGATAATCGACACCGATTACTTCTCGAAGCCCCACGCAGTGACGTCACACGTCGACGACAGATATTTAATATTTTTCGCGTATAAAGACTTCTTTTTCATTTCCCTATCGTGTTTTTTCATATTTGATTTCCTTGAGGGTGGGGTAATGGAGCTTGGCTTAATTATGTTTATAAAATACCTGTTTAAGTAGATGCTTTCTATTTTTGGAAGAGTGTAGGTGTTGCTTAAGATATAGGTATGTATTTAGAAAGAAATGAAAACGTTTGTATGACTAGACTTTTTTCTTGGTGTCTTTAACCTTAAGCTCAAATCAGGCTTTATTATTATATTACAAAATTTTCTAGCTCATTAGCATTTTGCAATTTTAGTGAAGCGAGCTACTAATCCCAACTGACGACCAGACCACTCTGTCGAGAGTGTAGTGACCAAGAAAAGAGAATTTTGAAACATTTTTGTTTCTCAAATTCGACCAGTAGACATAACTGCGATTTAGTGCAAAAAAAAATCCAGACAAAAGAAAATCGTTTCATCCAATCATGAGTCATTCAAACTCTAAAACAACTCATACGACCTCACCAAACTTGCCAATGCACCTCTCAAACCAACCCATAGTTTATCCAATACTCTACACACCTACATTTATACAGCTTGGTATTTACCTTACCCCGCTAACATAATCACAACATAACAGGTTATACAATACAAACGTTCTTGTTGACGTTGTACGTTTGGCTAGCCAAATTGCACGGAACAGCGGGCTGGAGCCGGCGACAGATCTAGTATTGTATGTACAGAAATAGACGGATAGACTGGGAAGTACTGGTGATCTATGTTTTGGTTATAACTTTATACCTCTTGAATTTGTTGGAGTTAAAATTGTTATGTGGTTATGGGATACTTTTAGGCATAGCTCATTTTGAAGCCCAATTTTAAATTGCTACCTTATGAGCTAAATCTGATACGGCACGAAATTGTCTCAAAATCAAAAGGCTTTTTTTTAAGAAGGCCTTTTCAGGCACTTTTAAAATGTTGCTGACTCTAGTTGCGTTACTGTCTCTTAGCCATATAACAAAAACATCCCATTAAAAGATAGAAGATAGACTTAACAAAAGCATATGGAAAAGAGACAAATACAAGTCAGGAGTTGACTGACTGTACTTACTTTTTTACTACCACAAATAGTTGTTTTTAAGACTTACAAGTTAATGGTATTCGCGATTTATGAGTTCCTAAAATTCATTGTTTCTTATGTGTTATAATATTTTTGTGGGAATAAGCCTGATGTTATACGTTCAACATTACTCTAACGACCATCGCAGTCATGCCGTAGTTTAGGCAGTACGGAGCATATTGACCCGTCCCAAGTGGTCCCTTAAGTTGGCAGCAATTTAGCACAACCATGACACGAAAGGACCCGTTGAACTATCGATAGATGCATATGAGAATGCCAAGAGAGAAATTGTTTTGTTTTAGATTTGGTTTTAAAAATATGAACTCTATAATCTTAGTAAAATTAAAAACGAATCTATTAGGGTTCCGTTTTTGCCATTTGGCTACGGAACCCTAAAAACTGGCTTTTTGTAAAGCCTGAAAATGTTTGAGAGTGATTGAAAAATCTCTTGTATCAACAATACTGCAGCTTATGTTTGAATATTTTCTTTGCTTAGTACGAGTATAATAGCATGGCTCTGAAAGTACCTATCAAAAAAAAGATGCAATGTTAGTTTTATACTAACTTGGGTCCTGGACACTGTATCCAATCGAAAAGAGTCAAAATAACTGGTATTGGTTGATTGGTCCACTTGGAATACTGCTCAACCCATAAAAGAGCACGAGCACCGTGATATAGACAGAAACTTTTACTCCGTAGGTACTTAGTCCCAAACGATCGTATCTGACGACCCAACTTTAATACACAGAAGAGCCCTCCATTTTCATAATTAACATTTATACGCTACGCCTAAGGAAAGCTTCAGTAACTGACTTGTATTACTATTTCGCCCTCGATTTCCTGACAAGCGTACGCTTTGGTAATAAAACCGTAGCCAGGAACAGAACCAGTTGCCTTGGGGCAGCTGTAAACAAGTTCGCTAATGGCCACTTAAACTTTACGGAATCGCCACACTTGGAGGGAAGTCAGTTTTTGCAAAAAATGTCTTTATACAGCGTGTTTCTGAGGTGAATGTTACACGGAATGGTCCGAAGTTGGTTTTAACAGATTCCTTTTGGGTTTTGATTTACGGGCCGTGTATATTTCTGTAAGTTGAGCGTCTTTTGTTTTTGAGACACTGATGCATTTGTGTTATTAAAAAAGTTGTGTACGAAACACGTTTTTGGTATCTTGGTTGCTAAAATTGATTGTCAGTCTTCAAAAAGTAGGTTTGTTTCTTTGGTAAAGTAAATAGATCTTTTTAAAAAGATTGTTAGGTAGAGTTGCCTATTTAAAAAAAAATTAGACGATAGTCCACTTCCCTAATTTATGATGTACAATATTTTCAAAGCCAAGCTTAACAGAATATATCATTCAGGATTCTATTTACATCATGTTTCATAATTGTATTAGACGCATGTCTTCGAGGGAAATCACATATGTATACTATATTATAATGCAAATACCCTTAGCTAGTGTTCGTATATAAAATACCCCTTTAGCCAACGCTTTGTTCTCGAGGGATGTGTGAATTATTTCTGAGAAGTCAACATAGATTTACGAATGACTTTGGAATATTATGTTACAGTGATTTCTGAGGGTCGTAACTATACTATTTTGGCACTATTTAGTGGTATTCTTGAATTATATTAATCGGCTCTATATAGTTTCTGGTATAAATTACTTAACAGCCCTAAACATATACAACCAAACACTATTCTTCGTCCACAGAGGATACTAATTTCAGTAATTAGGTCCAAACGAGAAACTTAAGTCCTAAACTAGATGTTATGATAATGAATGCCTATTTACAAGCACTAACTATATCCACAGAGACTATTAGGCTGTTAATCAGTATGTTACTTTGTAATATCGCTTGTAACCTGAGAACCGCATAACAATTTATAAAATAAACTTATAGCAGTTGTGGAAGAGAGAGAGAGCTCTACGCTATGTAGAGCGCTGTTTCGTTATCACAATAGAAATAATATTACTTTATAAAGCGGTGGTAGGCCCCTGGTTTATTGACGATATTACAGTTGTTGAAGTGAGACGGCGTCTCTCTTTTTTTTGTTTAATAAAATCATGAGATCAGCAAACATTGTTGTAACTTATATCTAAACTCGCCAAATTGTTACTTTTAAAGGCGAGAGACGCTACTTATATAAATCAACGAACTCAATATTATTAGGCTAGGTTAGCTTTTACTATTGCGATAATATTACTTTAAGATTTGGCGGGGTTGACCTATTTACAGTCAATATTACAGCTGTGGAAACAAGATAGTGCTCTACACGGCGTAAAGCGACGTCTCTTTTCCACAACTGCTATAACATTACATATTTTACATACTGCACGTATAGCCGAGTGGTATAGGTCACCACGCCAATCACCACTGTACGTGACGTGTCGCAGGTTCGGTCCCAGCATAGGACAAGAATTTGAGCAATCCACAAAAAGAGTCTGACTCTGTGTTTTTTTACATGTGGATTGAATATCTGTGAAACCCCAGCGATACAAGGACTACATTCTCTTATCAGTATAGTGGTAAGCTTGTTAAACAAGCACACTCTACAATGCGTATTCGTAGCTTCGTGTTATTCAGGACAGTCCTTTACACGAAACGACTTATATCTCTTTATTTATGCATAAACTGTGATAAGCTTTGTTAGCCGCGGATTTAGTAAATATTTACAACAATGGGGGTGGTTGCCATGCGTGGAGACAGTGTGTTAGTCACATGGAACATGTAAAAAGAGATGGAAGTTCCTCTATACCATCGTAGTAGGTACTAGAATAGTACCTCCAAATTCCTGTATTCGCTATCTGATCCTTGACACGCTTTGTCGTCTGTAAAATAAATAGAATGCAAAAATTGTGCTTGTTTGATGTGAACAGGCAAGAACGACCGCAGTAAAAAAAAATATTTGGCATATAATTATTTACAAAATGAGACTCGATTCAAAAATTGTAATTTATGCATGTGAGTAAAGTAACGCCGCACGCCGGTTCCACTAATGTCGGTGCGCCCCGTGGTTATTGAACTCGAGACCTTTGACTTGGCAGTCCTATGGTCTTACTTCACAACTTCAAACCATGTGGCTATCACAGTTCCATTACTATAGTAGTAAACTTCATTGATAGCACTTCCATCTACTGTACTGATCTATGATTACAAAAGGGTAGTTACTAGTGCGTAGAGACTATATAAGCGAGTAGAAACAGTGTCGCTGAGAAAGGCACATGTTTATCAAGGGTACAGTAGAAGTTAAATGAGCTTACTAACATTAGCCCATGTTGTTACGTTACATTAGCTTCAAGGGACCGTATGGAACAAACCTCAGTGTATAATATTAATTTCAACCATATATTTCTACGCATTCATGAGCAAAATAGTCTTATAGCAAAAGAGTCATATAGTGTAACAAATTGAAATGATATTGGGAAGTTTCCGATTTAGAATTCTCTATTGATAGAGTCAAAACGGTATATTCCGAACCTAACCCGAAATCCTAACCCGGTCGCGGGTCAGGTTAGGAACTTGAAAAAAATTATAAAATTTGTTCCGAACCTAAACCCTCTTCCTAACCGGACCCGATCTATCGTTCCTTACCTAACCCGAATAGTTATAAGGTACGATTCCCTCTACTCTTATAATAAAAGGTACCTATTTATGTCGAATCAGAGTTTAATACTTACAATGTGTTATCCATATATCACTCTTAAAAAAAAAACGAGAATTAATCTATACATAGGTATAATAAAATTCTAACAAGTTCAAGTCTGTACATTAAAGATATTAAAGAAAAACTCTGATGGGGGATCTTCATACAACCAATAGAAGCCAAAAATATGTTTTTTTTTTTTAAGCGTGATATATGGATAACACATTGTAAGTATTAAACTCTGATTCGACATAAATAGGTACCTTTTATTATAAGAGTAGAGGGAATCGTACCTTATAACTATTCGGGTTAGGTTAGGAACGATAGATCGGGTCAGGTTAGGAAGAGGGTTAGGTTCGGAACAAATTATATAATTTTTTTCAAGTTCCTAACCTGACCCGCGACCGGGTTAGGTTCGGAATATACCGTCAAAACAGAACTCTATTATTAAGGCTCCGCTGTCTGTATTCCTATTTTTCCGTATTTTATCTATCTGTGATAGCTAGACAGTTAAAAAAAATCGAAGATGATGTTTTTTTGTTGCCGCTTTATCAACAAATTTTATGACAGTAAACGTTGATCTTGAGCAACGGTAGGTGCGGTCATAAACTTGATGAGTGACAAATTTTCATTGCATATTTTGTTTTATTTTAACCAACTCATATGGAACCCTCAGTGTCGAGTCCAACTCGCACTTTACCTTTTTTTTTCTGTACATGTAGGTACGCAAACCTACGAAACCAAAAAATCCGAACAATTCAATTCATTCAACATTAAAATGTACTACCGAAATAAGACGCTATAATACCTAACTCAGACCTAAGTGCAAGTGAAAAATGTTCTTAATTATCACGAATTCTCAGTGGGCGACACCTAATTTAGTTAACTAGAGTCCCTTGAAGCAGTAATTAGTAAGACGTGTGTACGGGCGTCGAGCATAACTTATTCATATTCGAAGGCTATTCCAGTCTCGCAATTAACTCCTGCTAAGATTTCGTTACGGAACTGTTTGAGTATTTTTAGTTTAAATTGGATTTCATTTTTATTTTCATTTCGGTAAAAAAAATGTGTGCTTTAATTATTTTTCACCAATTGAGACTATATTGGTTGATTGAACATAAGCTGCGTTAGTTTAATATCACCAATTACGTTTTCCCAATTTTTTTTTGCTGGTTAATAGTCTCACAAAAGAGTCCATATGTCCTTTCCACTGTTTTCGTTTCTACATTCCTTTGTAGGGTAGTCCATTAGGAAATATCGACTCAAGATATACAAGATATGTAAAAATTTGTATAAATCTTACTTTTAGAATATATAATCCCATTTCATATAACGAACATCAAATGATGTTATAGACCAATAACAAAAACAGATGTATTGAAATAAACAAGTGACAATCTCATAATACACACCGCTTGTAATAAAACAAACAAGAGAAACAACGATTTTTTGTTATCTCCATTACAGTACCTACGTATTCATTTGTTTATAACTTAGACAACAAAGCTTGAAAGCCTGTGAACTTCGTATAAACAAGAGTCGTCAGGGAATAATGGTAGAACAAGTTCGGATAATGGATTGAAGTACGTCGTTACTAATGCAAGGTATAATACTGCTGCACTTTCTTACAATACATTCGTGAAATCACGTTTGTTCCTCAAAGGAATAGGAATATCAGATTTTTGAGACGTCACGTCCTGATGGATTCAATGCACTTTCATATTTGTCGTATATTTTGAAGGTAGAACTTCTTTTTATTTGTGATATGAAACCGAAATAATATTTTTTTCATTTACATTTTTATGTTAGTTTAAAAGTGTGTTTATATGTGTTTAAAAGCACTTAAAACTGCGTTCAGCGTTGCTGTTGAATATGTGATCGAAGCTACTGTCAATTTAGTGTAATATCGAGTTTCCAACCTGACACCACCGGTCTACTACCATGTTATTGTTATAATTTTAGAATCTGCGTAGTGCGCAATACCTCGTGTATTACTGCAAAAGGTAGAGCAATGGTACCCCTAGATTAAGAATTTACAATACAGACACAAAAATCTTACAAAATGCCAAATAAACTCACGAAGTCATACTGTCGAAAACAATCTCAAAATTTTCAAATCCAATTTCATTTTTATGTACAACAACAAAACGTCTCCGTGGACATCGCAGAACTGACTTTTGACACATTTAATTATTCAGAACTTCGTCTTTCTTAAGTACGGTTGGAAACAATAGGGAAGGGTTTCGCTATGTCTAAAATATTAAATGCGAACACTGAGCCATAAACATGAGGAATTCGTTGCGATACTCCGTCAGCCGCTCCTGAACTTTTCATTGGCATTTTATTTGCGTCAATACACTTTTAAGAGCTGTTTATTCCGTTTTATTGCAGACGAGATTTTGAAGTGACGTCACTACGTATGTTTGTCGCTTGTTAGGCTTGGTTCGTTAAATTTCGAAAATCCTTGTGACTTTAATTTACGAGTATTGTGTTTAATCGTTGAGTTTCTCTACGAATTGAAATTATTGCGAGGCTCGTGTTTGCTTTTTTATGTACAGTACGAATGTTTACTACAATTTACTTAATATTACAATTCGTTATTTAGCGTCTTTGAGAACAAATGATAGAAAAATAAATTCTTTCCGCTAAATTTCCTAGTTACTTAGTTTGCGTCCAGGACAGGACGTTTTAGCAACCTGTGTGTTTAGTCAAATATTACATTCCAATTCAAGCATCGTATTCAAATTAAACGATATTTCTTACTCAACAAATCTTTTATAACTCAAACAGATTCAGCATTTGATTCCAATTTGTAAAACACAATATTTCAGTTCCTCTGGGATTTACCCAGTTTAAAATATGGCCAGTACTGTGTTAAATCTTGACGTTGGTGCGTACGTAAATCTCACAGCGAGCCCGCTGGGCGCGGGGCAAATAAAACCGGGGCTAATAGCGCCTTAAAGTTTTCTTTATGCGATCCCCCGGCGTGAGACCCAGAAATCATATTTCTCGACCTAATAGTTGCTAGAAGTTCGCAGTATATTCTGAATTAGCTGGCAACTGGGCTGTGGTTTGATTAAATTGCTGTTTACTTTTTCAGGAGGATTTTCTTGTTTCTTTTCTAGGTTGTAAAACGTGGTGGTGTAAATTATTTTTGCCTGTAGAGCAAAACTCTCTAGGTAATATTTGAATAGTGCCAAGAGAGCCTAGGTCTAAAGGTCGAATAAAAAAGTAATTTCGTCATTTCATCCAAAAATAAGCACAATACCAAAGAACTCCTCAAAATTTACATTGACGAAGTACAAACAATCTCAAATTTTATTCCCGTTCCCATTTTCTCGAAAGCCAGTTGTTATAACAACATCAAAAAGTTGGAGTAAACAGGTCGGCTTGGCATAAACTTTGACCTCAAACATGTTTTCCCTGGACTTTGTCTCATTAGAGCGTTCCGGGAACTCACGTGTTCGATAAATTGTTGAAGTATCGACCACTTCGCCGGATGTTTGTGATAAACGATGATGATGTGGTTTGGGTTTCGAGAAATTTAATAATCCTTTAATGTTGGTTACTTAACAGATACTGTCAGTGATATTGGTTTTTTTGAAGAAGATTTTTTTTTAGTAACGACTTCTGCACTGAGGAATTTAATCCTTGTATTTAATTGTGAGGGATTTCACAGACATTCAAGTCATATGCACAGAGACACCCAGACTCAGAACAAGCATTCGTGGAACGCACAAATTCTTGTCCTACGCGGGGATCGAACCCACGACACGTCGCACACAGTGATTACCACTGTACATGGCACTGGCATGGTGAACTGAAATGAGTGCGCTTTGTATACAGTGTTTCAGGTCAGTGTACGCTATGGTTTTTATAAAAAAATAGTCACTGTTATAAATGAAGTTACCATCAATGGTGATGTGCATAAAAACTGCAATAATTTTCCCGGGCTTTTCCCAAACTACGTTCGAATCGCTTTTTAGTCTTAAAGGATTTCGCTGAATACCAGTATTTTACATAAAGTCAGCCTATCCGAACTCCATAACCCATTTATTGGGTAATAGAGAGCCAATGCAATGGATTATGTTGTGCAAATTTACAGCCTGGAATAATCTGGAATATCTTAAGTTGTGTCCCCATAAAACGGTTAGCACTATTACAATTTTCTGCAAACCTATGCTCTGCTGCGGTTTGCACACATTCTCTAAATATTTAATACATAATTATCGTATCAACTTATTTACTGTGCACGATTTAGAATGTGACCTTTTCCAAACATCATTATTTTAATATGTGGAACTGTTTTATACTTTTTGTCTTGGATGTTAGTTATAGCGACAAAAAAATTCTTGTGAAAATCACAAGATTTTTTTTGTCGCTATAACTTACGTAAATAAACCGAAAATAGGCGAGTCTGACTCGCCACACTGTCGGTTCTTTCAGTTAAAACAAATCTGCATAAAATCTAAATATTCTTCTAAGGCTCCTCTTTCACCTTTCGAGATACAGAATTCAAAAAAAATCGATATCGAGACATTTTATACCCAAATTGTAACAGACTCCCATAAACTGGCACCATGACAGACATAGCTACTTTTGTACTTATACAAGAATGAAGACTGTAACTCGGAAATCATTTTGACTCCAGCAATTGACCTGGATCTTACGTTACATCTCAGAAAAGAATAGGATCGTAAAATACATACAGATCAATATTATGACTTGATTTATCTCATGACCTTCCTACCGATCAAATGTCAAGACATACATGCTTAGGTAAAGAACACACTTTCACATCACATCTGTAAAAGTTTTGTATACGTATTTTAATGTTTTTAATGACACTTTCTGAATAAAAAAATCTTTTTTTTTAATTTTACACTTTCAGATCAGCGGTTGTTTTAACTTAATTTTGAATAGTTAATTTCAGTGTCAATCTAGCTAGCAAAGCTTATCCGGACTAAAAATTTGTCATTACGTATATTGCACATGAAAACGAAGTCTCCAATATTTAGTCTGTGAATTATAAGTATTAAAAAAACGTTCGAACGTTTTCAGATTTTTTCTTCCTTTTAATAATTAATCAATACAAAATGACTAACCCATCTAAGTGAGTCAATACCCTAACACTTTTATTACTTCATCCGCGCACAATACAAATTCAGCCCGAAGGCACGGAGCTAACAATCCTTGCAGGCTTCTGTAAATCGGTATAATTGAGGCGTCCACTGTGCGTAGTCTATAAAACGCTCCACTTTATGATAGTGGAGTCGTTCTTGGTAATATTGCAGTAAGATATTTATACTGGAAGATGAGTTCCGTACTTGGTCGTTGTTGATTTTTAATTTGTTCTTGCATATCTACAATTTACAGAAAATCTTCTGATGTGAATAAAGGCAGCCATATCTAGCGATCTTTAACTTTTGGTGGCACAAAATGCACTTTCTTGTGGTGGTCGTGATTATGCCTGTTACAGTCGGTTTAAATGTTGAGTTTAGGCACTTAAAACGACACTTTATTTAGGTATACTCAACACATGAAAAATCACACATTATTTTGCTATGCTAACTACTGCACTAAAACCAAATTCCCGACAATAGCAGAAAAAAATCGCTACAGCAATACTTCAAAGTCATACAAAAGGGGTAATATAAATAAAATACCCAAACAAAAACATGCCAGGAACAGGCAAAAATCATAAATACATTACGTGGAAGTTCTCTTTCGAGACAGTTTTGGGACACAGTGGTCATTAGAAAAGTTTTAGTGGCTATTACAGCCTATTTTATATTACGGGAAGCGGAACGGGTGGATTTAGTGAGGACTGTGGACTGTCGACCTGGGATTGTCGTGTTTAGTTATGTTCCTGTGTGTCTGTTCACCGTGGAAAGTGTAATTTGATTGCATGTTTTTTAGGTTGGTTTGATTTTATTTTTTTTTGGCTAGTAGTGTATTACCAATAAATTCAGTCAACGTGGTACACATTGAGTGATCTAATCGATAAGGTTCTATCAAAGTTTTTTTTTTATTTTTGGTCTTTGTGTAACTCTTGTAGTTCTGGGCTATTCCAGTTTTGGTTGAAGGATTCAAGCTCTACCTCTGAGGGGTCTGCCACGATTTTTTGCCACGTACAGGAAAAGATTAAAACGCTTGTTACTTTAGCCCAGTGTACCCGTTAGTACGACATGCAGTAAAAACTACTCTATTGATGTCTCGATTGCAAAAAACATTTTTTGCCCAAAATAGATTGACTATCCTATTTTTTCTGGAATATTAATTTAAAACATAATTTTACCTAAACCGTATACTGCAAAATAAAGGCACTTTAGTCCACCGTAAATAATGACGTCAGCGTTGTATAATACCGAAAACAAATTCCAGGAATAGGAAGCTTTTATCTAAACAAGAATCATAATTAGGTACTAATATAGATTGAGCCTCCGTTTTACAATGAGCGCTAATTTCAGTCGACCCACGTGATATTGTTATGTAGTGAATATTACCTAAAGAACGTTTGAAAAGATGTTTAATAATAGAATTAAAGAACTGAGCAACTTGTTGAGTTATTTGAGGCTAGCAATAATAATAATCGTGACTAATGAGTTAGCGATCGTGAATTAATTAGTTTATTTAAAAAATAAAGAGAGCCTAAGTTACTCTTTATAAACATCAGCTATCTGCCAATAAGAATCCCGTGAAAATTGGTCCAGTCATTTTAATTATAACGGACACATCAGGCAACTGACAGACAGAGAAATTGAAAAAAAAAAGTTATTTTGGTCTATGTACCGAATATACCCATCAATGTAATTATATAATGTGCATTTAATTCTTAGTTATTCGTTAAATTCTACGTAAATAATTTAATGAGAAATCTCTGCTGCAATTCGAAGTAAAACGAATCTGACCTATTTCTCCGTATCTCGTGTTAATGTTGTAATCGATCACAGAGACACCTGAGTGCATTCACATAAATCGAATCTTTGGATCGCAGTACCTTTCAGACTTGATTAGTGAATACGAACTTAGTTATTTGATATACTAAAGTGCTATTTGTAAAGCCTTGTAACCCGACTGCGCCAGAAGGAGGGTTATTTTAAGCTGAATATCACATTTACATAAGTTGCAATTACATATTTTTATTTTAGCGATTGTTGTCTAAAGTTTTTTGAATTAATAAAATAATTTGAAGGCATATTTTTTGTTTTGTTAATAAACACTTAATTACTTTTAAGTTTACTTCATTCATTAATAATTGTGAACTTGGAACATGATCAGAGTTTAAAAAAGTATATGACAGATGTCACCAGTCAAAAGAGACCATATTTCGTTGTCAGAAAAAATGTTTAAAATTTGAAACAAAAGCAATAAATAATAAAGACTGTATCGAGATATTGATGGAAAATAAAACAAAACAAAAAAATCGCGGCACATCAAGAGAGATCAGGAACAAAAGACCGTTTGAATGTCAGCGTTTTACAATTAGCGTTGAAATAAATCGCCATTGACGAGTTTTCGAGTGTTATCAATTATAAGAGGCAGCCAGGCGCTTCGCCCGTCCACTTACTATTTCCATCCAACGTCTACAAGAATTTTCAATTTAAAACAAAGGACTGCACCCTTACAACCATCTCTTAAAACAAAACTGTCACAATTGTTGAAGCAAGATGACGCTACAAGCAGTATATAGCGCCGTCTCTTTCCCGCAATCGCAACAGTTCTTGTTCAAAAGTTCATAGTACAGGCATTGTATTGGAAAGTAATTCGAATTCGATTCTTAAGGCCGTGAAAACCTTTCGTATTGACAATGGAATTGCGATAGGGACAATTTTGATTTAAATCGACATAATAGGGGCTCAAATGAACAGGCATCTAGATTACACGGAATTTGTGTGGCCTTTAAATTATACTAACAGGTTTGTTTTGAATTCGAAGAATTCATTTAACCCAAATACTCAATTTGGAGGATTTACGAAAACTTTAGCGGTAAAATAGATTAACGATTGTTTTTTTATTTAAAATACAACACGTATTTAAAAAATCCAAAAAAGTCTTTAGGATTCCGTCCGTCCGTAGGATTCCGAAAAGAATAATTACGTCTGATATTTACTATTAACTCATTGATCAATTTCTAAATTACTTATTGACTCTTCTTCCATTCACATTTAAAATATAAGAAAAAATAACAAGACTGATTAAATTATATTATTCAAAGCGATCACCAATATCCCGATACCTTTGACGTTCCAATTCCATTTATCAAGACTTATAGTAACACAATTTTTAAAAACAATTTTCTTACCAATAATTCATCCAACGCCGTCGTTACTTTTGTAAACAGTCGATGTCCCACAAATCACGTTTCATGACCGGATCCGGGGCGCAATCGAAGTGAATTCTATTCACTATTCAGATTAGTCCGAGAGGTTCGTCGTTCACTAGAAATGTATCATCCCACTATTACTGTGTTCGACTTATTCAGTAATCCATTTGTTGGATAGGTTAAAATTATTTGCAGATATATCTTAGATCTAGCTAATTTTTGTTGCACTTTTACTAAAAACGTTTAGATATTTCGTATTTGATACTGTGTTCAAATGACATGGTTAATTTTTCTACCAGGTATTCCGTTTACCAAAAAATGGAACATTCTAGAAAATACTTTCGAGATTTCGATCAGCAAATATTACTAAAATGATTATCAAGAGTTCCGTCCAATCGAAATGAACATCGATTTACCGAAGCAAAACGTAATTTGCTATCTAGTTTGCTCCTAGTTCAGAAATTGTTGAAAATGTGCCGTTGCTTTCGCCTTGTTGGTCGTTATCTCCGGACTTGTGGCGGATGCAACGCCGCTTGACCGCTCTCATTTGTGACACTCCATCGAATTGTGCAGCCCTGGTAGGACCTACAGGGTGAGGCTAATGTGTGGGGAGCTAATGTGACCTTGACAACGGTACAAAGAGATAATTAGTATAGGACAAAATCGATTAGATACAAGAAAGTACTCTATGGCCTATCTCGTTTTTTTTTTACAAAAATAACCTCGTGGACGTGTCATTGGAGTTTTCCATAACAGAAATAGTTTAAATGTATTGAAATGTCACTTTTATGAATCAATTTTGAGACTTGTTTCTCTGTTTATTTGAGTGAGTCACTAGGGATGATGACAGGGTACGAAGAGTTGAAGTCTAATTAGTCCATCAGATAGATAATTAAAAAGTATTAGACACGTATTTTTTGCATTTATCTGCACAATAAAAAAATACAAAGATAAGCTGCTTTAAAGTTTAGGAGAGATGGACTGCACAAAATAGTGACGTCATCGTACGTCTTATTGACTTTCGCCAATTTGTGTTTGTGGAAACGACGGACATTAAGAAAATAGTTGTCATGGTGAGCCGTAATTAAGTCGGCTTAAACATTTATGGGATGCACTTATGTAGCTCTTAGCTTAGAACTTAGCTTAGATATGGAAATGTGTAAATTATTTACATCCATCCTGTACTATCGATACGCTATCTGACCTTTGCAGGCTTATGCACTGTCGTATTATGTATGTTAGGGTTACGATTCTATGATCGTCAAGCGTACACTGTTGTGTCAGTAGACAAGGGGAGACAGAAATAGACAGGCCTTTATATAGACTGATGGTAGCCTTGAATTTAATTAGACAAAAGTCACCACGCCAATTACCGCTGTGCGCAATGTGTCACAGGTTCGATCCCCGCGTTGGACAAGAATTTTGCCCTCCACAAATGTTTATTCTGAGTCTGGGTGTCTCTGCTGTGCATGTAAATTGAATGTCTATGAAACCCCCCAAGATACAAGGTATTAAATTCCATAGTTCGGGAATCAATGGGAAAAAAGTTGTATAGCTGGCAAAGTCTATCTAGAATAAAATTTGTAACAAAAATGTTTTGTAAGTTTAAATATTTTGTAAGCTTTAGTAATCGACGAGACAAACTTAGAAGACTATTTTATATTTATTCATCACACGGGACAAATATTGTGATCGAAAAATGAAGCCTAAATAAACAACTTCAAAGAAATAACTCTACTCTTGAAACACAATACAGCAACTCAATCGCGTTGTTACCATTATAGACAAAAGCAGACGATAACTTCATCGGTACGTAATAGATTGAAACTTGTGTAAGCAATGATATTCCAAGACTGTATACAATAACAGAGGGAACTAGAATGTTGTCTCCATTGATTAACCCCGGCATCCAGCCGACTCGCATAGCAAGACACCGCTTTGTGTCTATCCAATCCGCTAATTTCCTTTGAAATAATAATTATCATTATATTGCTCATCACGGGAAATGTCTGGCTCAAGACAGTTGCACAAACACTAAGTTGCATTAAGTTTTAGATGAAATTTCGTGTTGCTATGTTGGCAACATTTGTGGAATAACTTGCCAAGAAATTAGCTTCTATTTTTACTAGTCGGTGCTTGTTTAGAGTGGCATTAAATTTATAGTTACGTAGTTTGGTCGCCTACAATACTTGTTTATGGAGTAGACAGAAAATCCTTTTGTGTAAAAAAGTAAACCAAATTTTTAAAAAGTAAACAGTATGGAATATCTTTTTTTCCGGTAAGCAACAAAATTTTCCGTGCTGTTGTCATCTTTGTTTTCATATAGCGAAACAATAAACCAGACGTAACACTAACCGGGCACCTTTGGAACCGTCGCGTGTTTACACACAGTTATGCCACTTTAACAATAACAACACCAGACACTTCCCACAAAACTACTTAAAAAAAGACCCAGTAGAGACTGCTGAGAATACTCGAAAGTCTTTTAAAGGACAAAATGGCGACAACCATTAAATCTCAATTGCAAAATCCGTATTAAACATCTTTGAAGCTGAGATGCCGAAAGAAAACCAAAGTTTGGTTGAACATTACGCGTGTTATGTAAATCGCGGTGAGTTACTGAAGGTTTCTGACGAACTCGGTGAAAGCATCGCTGAACTGGGATCCTTAAAAATTCAGAATGCCAAGAGTGATACCGCTATGGAACGATTGAGAAGAAAATTTTGGATGTGGTAGATTTGCTTGATTTGCTTCTGATGGGAGTATAGTTTGGCTTTTATAGAAATTATTTTTAGTTATTGCCCGTGATATTTATTGGATATTCATTACGAAAATGATGCGTTGTAAAAAGAAAATAGAGAGATTCTAGAGAAATATAGTTATGTAAAAAAAATACGAGAGACATAAACTTGGTTGGCTTTTCAACTGCTAGGGTTTGTACGTAGACCAAAACAAAAGTTCTATCGTGAACCAAATAAAAAAATAAAACTATATTATTTTCTGTTTACAAATGTACAGTCTACGAAGTCACATCCATGTTCCACACCGATCCATCTTCCCAGCTTCTGCTCACGTTCACTTTATCACGTGAAACTTTTCACTTTCCACACGCGATTGACGCACACAGATAGATGGATACTCACTCAGCACTCCACTTAGATAAACTCACCATCTAACTTTCGAGAGACGTTTACAGAATAAGTATTTTAAATTTCTATGTGAGTAGACTTTTTTTTTCGATCCTTTTCTGCACTTGGCAACCGTGTTTAACTTATTGTTTTTTTGGTTCGAATTTTACTAAAATGGGCAAACCGCTTATGATGATTTTGGTATTGCAAGCGTCTTTAGGGTAAAGTAACTCCTCACCATCAGGCGGGACGCATGCTTGTTTGTTTAGTGGTTCTTTTCAAAAATAATTTGAACCATCTGGACCAGGCATTTCCAATTTCGAATACCATTATACCTATGCTGTCCAAAGTCGTCATACACCAGGTGATGCAAGCATCCGATACCCGTCGATTTTAGTCTACAAACAACTCTTAACAGGAATATTCGCATCGGGTGGAGAAAAGGTAGAGTAGTAATATAAAAATATTTATGAAAAAGGTGCCAAACAGAGTAAAATTAAAATTGTGCACTCTATTATGTACTCTGTACAATAAAAAAAAAACTTAAGTAGACATTTTTAAAATGACAGTTAAAAAATAGTGTTTAAAAAAGAGACGTGAAACCTTTTAACCTTTAAAGACGACAAGTGAGTACTACGGAAAGTTAGCAGACATTTCGTTGCTCCAAACTCCATGACGTTATAAATTGCTTTAAAACAATGCTTGGTTCAATTAAAAGTCACACGAACTGACCGCTTCATTTGTTTTCTTACGTTTTATAGTACCTTAACCGGCCTTCATGTATCAGACAATATTATTTCCGTAGTAGAACAGGAATGTAAATTAGACCGTATTATATTACTTGATTTAAAAAGGACATAGTTCTAAAATGAGGTGGACATTCACTGTACTAGTAACCAGAAAATAATATTAATACAAATAGTTTATTGGTTGTTACTTAAATGTTGCATTATTTTCTTGAAAATAACAATACATGAGTAAACAAATAACTAGTTTTATTATTTTTTACTTATTTTATAATTATAATTATTATCCTATACTCCCACGTATTTGTTAGCCCCAAGTTTCTTGGGATTGGTCGTCATATATGAAGAAATAACAAAAAAAGGATCTTCGAAACAAAGTAAAATAATTTTCTTGAAAATAAAACCAACCCCAGGATATCCATTTATAACGTAGGTGCTGTAAAAACGTTTCTATTGTAGTCAGATAATGAACGTGAAGAAACATATTTTATCTTATAGTTCGGACCTTAGGGTATAATACACTGAACATTAAACTTTCATTGTCTTATCCAGAACAACAAAGAAAATATTTGCACTCACTCAGACGAGAACTTTGAACTTTACAAAAATAGAAAAATAACTTTGAAAAATATTTTTTTGATTGTTAAATTGGAGTGTACTTACTATTATGTGCTCCTTGTAAAAAAAAGTTTTTCTGGGAAACAAAAATATGGGGGTGGAGACTCGTGCAAAACGAGCTTCAAGATAAATATAATGAACATTATTCTGAACTCAAACTAAATTGGGAATTATTATGAGTTAATGTTTTACCCATGCGTATTATTTATCCGGATAGGGTGGAAAATATCTGATGGAAAAAAAAAACGATTTTTGACTCAAAAACTCAATAATTACAAAATAATAATTCAAACAAGACAATCAAACCACAACTACTATCCGACGATCGTCGTATAAATCTGAACTTGGGTAATTTCAACATTTTTGGTATTACACAAAGCGTTTCGCATGAGTTATCGCCGCACTGGGCATTCGTTTCAGATACGTAACCGAGCCTATTAACAGCAACAGGGCCGTTTATTGAGCTATTACGAAAATAACCCGTACAATACATGTATTGTGACCTTAATATTATACTAGATAATTAGAATAAACCAGTGACTTTGCCCGTGATTGGATTTTTGTGGGTTTTGATCTGGTCACAAAATATACCTAAAAAACTAAGTAAAATAATTTATGATCAACCATCTGTTAGTAGAAGTTGATTCAAAATTAATGCTGCTATTAAGGAGATTTTCTATAATATTGGTCAGACAAAATTATGAAATTTAACATATTTTGTTGGCTTACATTTTGCATTATTGCATGTACGGAAAATCTGTTGTAATGTTACAAAAAGACACAAATATTTTATATTATTAGTACTCATATCTTTTACACATGTAATCGATCTATGAAAATGTATATTCGTATCCTTAAATCTCCATTATCATATTTATTCAGGGACTGGATCTCTAAGATTAATGGCTAGAAGAGGTTTAATTGGGTTAATGTTTTTAGGTTTCGTTGAAGGGAAAACACATTGATGCTAATTGCCGCTGAGTCAGCGATTTACAATGTTACAGATTTCATTTATTTTGACTTTCTCTTGTCTAAAGTAAAAATAACCAAGTATTTAAGAATTATGTACATTTTTTAGCTTAACTTTAGCCCAAGGTTGATATTGTGGTGTAATGTAGAAAACGTATTCACTGACAGCGGGCCCCATTTATTTAACCACGAAAACGAAATCCAAACATTTGAAAAAAATATAACAGAAACGTTCGGATTGAGAACGTTTGAACCTCCTCTGTTTACAGAAGCCGGATAAAATCACTAATTAATTTTAATTTTTACTACCGGTAATTTAGTTACGATTAAAAGAAAAAAAACAAACTCTCCGCAAGATAAAGGGCTCAGAAATTATATGAAAATGTATGGATTTGAGGACATATATTGCATTGTTTTATATGTAGAAAAAAGATAAATATATAATTATTTTAAATGTAACCAATTAAAATACTCAACAAATAAAGTACTAACACTTCGACAAACCAATTTTTAAATGAAAAACACTAGCAAAGGAAATCAGGTTCTGTCTTCACGGTCTTCAATGCAATCGTTTCCTTATTTTGTTTTTTACAAATTGGATCGGAGCAGTCATTAAAACTTTTTGAAGGCCTTGCTTTAATTGTTAAGGATATCTTGTTAAAACTGTGACGTAAACAAAGGTGTTTGTTCTACAAAGTTTCTACTGTCGTGTATTTTGTTTAGTGTTGTTTAGAAAGGAGGAAATCTTTGATTTATTAGATTAGGTGGAGCTTTTGGCTCGTTTTAATTTTATAAAAGAACTTTGAATTATTATTTTTTTCTTTTAAATTATGAAGAGAATATATACTAGTATAATTGTAAAAAGCAGAATGAACGAAAAACCCATTGCAGCAACCCTAAATTGAAAACAACGAGAAGAAATGTAATCTTTTCCAGAATTTACAAATACAACTTTCGTGTTACAATTTTCATTAAAATAATAAAAGTATAACATTAAGATATATTTGAATTAAAAAATATAGATTCATTTATTTATCTTCCAGAACAATTTTCCTGGCATTAACTAAACTCAAACATAACCATAAAACACATTACAAATAACACCCATAACATCTAACCAGAAACTAACATTAAGGGACACAACAGCAATTCTCTTAAAAGCGAACTACATAATAAAAAATGCGTTGACGCGGTCTGACAAAGTGCAGCCGCATCGCGTGTCAGCGGACAAAGCGACGCCATTACTGTGTCCAAGACCCTTACCAAAACATCTCAAAGTATAACTGTCTCAACTGTAAAAGAGAGATACCGCTCTACATTTTGTAGAGCTCTCTCTCTCTGGCTCTCTTCCACAACTGCAATGCTTTTAGTTTGAGAGCTAGTGGTAGGTCTTGCAGTAGCTGGCCAGTGTTACAGAATTACTTTTGTGCACACATTCTATTTTACAGAGAAAGTAAATAATTTGAGATGATAAGTCTTTTTCGTTTTAAGAACGTTTGGTTTTTGTTTTGAAAGAGAAGGAATAAAAATACATATTATTGTAGTCGTGTTAGAATTGTATTGTATTTTTCTTTCTACTTCTACAGCCTTTTTACAAGACATAGGTACTCAGTGTAGTTGTTATTTTTTCCTTGGCATGCCTTGGGACATAAAATGCGCAAATGTGTAAATAAAACGGCACGCCACAAAATAGGTAATAATTTTGTCTTATGAAAAAGAGTTGCAAATATTATTTCAATAAAACCTCTTTTTTAATTATTATTTTTGCACGTGTTTTTCACAGTGATAATCAAATCGTTTGCACTTGTAAATCAATAACCATCATTTTAATAACCAATTAGGAATGTTTCCTATAGTTCTACCTTCTCAATACATGCTGCTACGTACAGTGAACAGCTTAGACACGAACACAGATCTGGCTTTAGCCCGAAGCTACAACTTAGTTCAGAGCATAGTTCTATACCAAATTATAGAGAGGAATTAATACAAATGGAATAGTTAATCGCGTCACAACTAACTGGGTTATGTCAATAGTGACTTACTAAGTCAATTGTGACGAACTTCACTGCTGTTTTCATTAACTAGCTACGTTTTATAGAATGATTTAAGTACAGGAATATATTTGGGATGCTTGATATGATGCCAATAAATAAAGTATAGACTAGTTATAGGTCAAGGACTTATAATAAAGAAGAATAGTTACCGTATTTGGGTACAAAAAAGTACAATGTAAGATAATTCGAACTTCATCAAAAAAGTACTCAAAAACCTAAACATTACCATCAGCAAATTCACTTAGAATTCAACATTCATCAAATTCCAAACAAATTCTTTGTCTTGTCTTTGCCTTTGGCTTTGATTCCAGTACTATTAGATATACAAAACCTAGTATACAAAACAATTACTTCATTCCGCTGTAAAACCCGTCTAAAACTGCTCAAAACAACGCTTTAATTCTGACATTTGCAACACACAACTATAAAAGTCAGCCAACTTTCTGTTTATCATTTCCAGTCCAAATTTAACTCGACAACCGTCTAATACTGCGGAGCAACTGTTCTTGTCGGCAATACAGATGCAAATCTACCCTGCCCAAAGGAATATTTAGCTCGAGACGTTCTCTGAATTCCAACATCTCTTGAACGAAATGCGTATGAAATAAGGTATCTAATAAGTGTGATAACAAAACACGTTTCAACACGTTTCTCATATCGTATTTCTGAGCCAATATCTCTGAATTGCCCGGGATGGGTCCTAGTATACATTTTACTATGTCAAAATAGCGTGACAGAAACGCGTATGGGTTTTTGTGAATTGGATTAGAGTTTTCTCACAATTCTCACAGTTCTCACAAACGTATGTAGGTCATATAAGTTTTGTATGAATTCATCGCAGCGTCATACTAAAATTGTACTCGTCTGTTCGTCTCTATCGTATGTTTATCTTTGACAGTAGTTATGTCATTATAAAGCTAACTAGCAGTTTTAGTACGGGACTGTGTTATTCAGTAAAATGAGTTGTGGAAGTCAAATAAACGCTTAAATCTCAAATAACATAAACAATCCTCGTACACTATTTTCATAAATAAATATGAATACATAGATAAACATGTTTTTTAGTAGCGTTTGAGATAAACTTAAAGTGCAAATATAGCTGGCTGATAATATCTCCTAAAATAATTGTAAGTGTGTCAGTGTGCTGTAAAATTAAGAAATTAAAAATGCTCTTAGCCTTTCTCAGAGCTAATTTACGTGAATACCTTTACAAAGAATGGATGATTATATTTTTCATAATATAAATTTCTCTTGGGTTGCCGTTTCAAACGGTTTCCTTGGTAGGTGAAAATTGCAACTTCTCATAATTAGCTTAGAAACCTAATTATAAACTTGAGTTAGTTCATTATACTAGACTTAAACACTTAAGAAAAAACAGTACATTACTGTTAGGTACTAAAACACTTGATGTTATTTGGTTGTAATTGAGCGTATAATGAGGTCTTTGACAAAAGGATAAACGACGAATTCGGCAACGCAGGCCAGTGTTACTAGACACCAACCTAATGCGTAAGAAATATTATACTGCTCAAGCGTGTGAGGAGATCCTCAATTCGTTTGAGTCAGTTTATGTGTGTCCTTTTCTTATTTGGTTTATAGACATTAAAGACTATGAAAAAGGTAAAAAAAACATAAGCAATTGAACAGATTTCAGTGTTATACATGTAGCTTAAAAATAAGGAAAATTACAGATAGTAATAATTAATATATAATTAAATTAATATAAATCACATATTCCGTTCCTCATACGAGGATATAAATTAGACAATATTAATGTAATTTCATTATCAAGTGAAATTCCATATTTACGAATGTGTCGGTGGGTTTTCCTGTACCTATAGAATAATATGTAGTTCATAAACGGTATTCATTCGTTTAGGGAATTGATTTTAATTACACTTCTGAAATATATATCTCAATGTATAGGTAATTCAAATCAAATTCAAATTCATTTATTTCTTTTCACAATAGTTTACCTTATGCTACTTAGAATGTATATGCCTGAAGTAGGTTTGTACTGCAGCACAACCAGAAATTACAGATCACCAGGCCCTCCCGTAGATTACTTAATAGCAGGTAACAATAGAATAAATTTTATTTTTATTTTATTCATTTATTTTACCACCTACAACTCTCATTACAGGATCATACTTAATGCAATACTGTAGTTACAATGACAGGACTTAATTCTAGATCATTTTATAGGACATTCCCTTAACTTAAGTTTAATACGGTTCTTTAACTTATATTGTATGTACAGATTCAATATGCGGTTTTTGTGAAATCATTAAAACTTTAGTTGAAGTAGTCAATCCGTTGTTATATGTCTATGCTCTGTCCTATTATTGTGTAATTATACCATATGCGTACAAATATTTGCACACATGAATTAAAAAGGCAAATTCTGATTGATTTAAATTTATTTATACAGTTCAAATTTATGGTAAAATTAAATCACATGTACAATTTTACGTTACATTTTCTCAAACGTTTCATTTAAACGACTTACATTTTGTAAAATGTAATTCATCATAATAATAATTATGATGAGTTGATAGAATATGTATTGATATTTACAATGTTGCCAGCATCAGTAAAAATCGAATAAATCTCCATAATAATCCGGTTCAATTGGGGCTTTGATATCCCGGACATTTTCCTTAGCCAATGTGCATGGTACATTTACTTTTGATATATCCAGTATGCCTCTAACCTCTCGTTTAACCCTGTTGAACGGATTCTTCGAGTGTGAGGTGAGAGCGCCGACTGAAAACTTTTGTAATTGTTCATTTGGAGTCTTAATACGACGAAAAGCATTTTCATAGTTACTTTCATAATCATCTTCAACCTCTTCTTCCTTATTTAATCTGACACATGGTGCATCTTTTGTAATTCGGACATAACCCGATGCGCATGGTAGAAATGATAAATCTAGTACGCCAGTCCCTTGTCCAGCCCTGTTGGATGGATTCTTCGAGTGTGAGGTGAGATCGCTGTCTGAAGAGGTTTGTAATTTTTTCTCTGGAGTCTTAATACGAGGAGAGTCATCTTCATAGTTACTTTCATAATCATCGTCAACCTTTTCTTTCGGTTTTATTGGGACACATGGTGCATTATTTAAAATTCGCTCATAAGCTAATGGGCATGGCAGAATTGATAAACCTAGTATGCCCGTCCCTCGTCTAACCCTGTGCGATGGATTCATCGAGCGTGAGGTGAGAGCGCCGTCTGAAGACTTTTGTAATTGTTGATCTGGAGTCTTAATACGAGGAGAGTCATCTTCATAGTTACTCATATAATCATAATATTCATCCTCTACTTCCCTATTTATTGGGGCACATGGTTCATACTTTTTAACTTGGAAATATCCCGATTTGCACGGCATATTATTAAACATTTCTTTAAATATGCTACACCGTCTAGGCCTCTTTGATGGTATCACCGTGCGTGAGGTGTCGCTGACAGGGTTCAGCGACAATGCATCAGCTGTGCTATCACCGATTGCGGCGCTCGTGTGCTCCGCCGCGGTCGCGACCACTGCCACCACGCAGACTGACACAAAGAATTTCATCATTGATGCCAAGGTCCTGAAAATAAATAACATTTTATAAAATAAAAATATTACTATTTTTACAAAAAAAATATAAAAAAGCGATTTCAAAACTTTTTTCAAAAAAGAAATTGAGTTCTTTGTCAAATCTGATGATAAATGGTATTTATTGACCGCCAGTGTGATTTGGTGTTAACCACCTGATGCAAAAAAAAACCAGAGCCGCTGTGCTTTTTTTATTAAATTCTCTCGATTTCGCTAAGATTCCATCAACAGTTGTTGTTTGTTAGTTGGTGACTATGGAACCAATTGTAAAGTATACTCTTACCAACAAATTATTTTTTAAATCGGTTGACAGTAAAAAAAACAAACATCCAAATTGAGACCTTTCTGTGTTAATAAAAGAGCTATAAACCCAGACGATCGCGGTAAATTAGAAAACAAAGTTATGGAACACTGCATTACAAAAATAGATATTACTAATAATGTCCTAAAGTGCTGATTTACCTTAGAAACAAATTTATTAAAATTTAATTAATGTACTTACGTACGTTAACGACACGTGCTCCGCACAGAGAACTGAAGACACTATTATGGATCCAATTTTATAGTACACGAATAAGGAAAAGAAACAGGAAAGTATGACAACAAAAGAGTAATATATTTCGTGACACATGTAATTAGCACCTACACTACCTACTCTAAACTATGAAAATACCCAGTGAAATATTATAATTAATACTTAACCACAAATGTTCGAAAAACATCCATTCAGATAGTGCAAATAAAGTGATTGTTGTTTCACATAATATAGGTATGTCTGAGAGGTCGTATACCTATCGCACCTGCGTGGTGTAACGCCGATGACAGCTACAATATGAAATTGTTAGTGGAACGTCAAGTATGACAGTTACGATTTTGGCGACTGGATTGCTTGGGTGTGGTCTGTACTGCCAACTGTGCTTCCAAGAATCCTCTGCACGGCAGAGGATTCTTGGAAGATGAACCCTGATGGCGAACGGATGGAAGTACAGAACTCGCCGCGTTTCACACAGGAATCTGTTATCATCTTCCACGTGCTATTACATTTTGTTAAACTAGTCATGTAATCGTAATAAACAATCAAGCGATGTAACGAAGACTTTATTTCAACAAGACATTTAATATGGCTGATGCTCCGCCAATACCTATCCTGTCCGTCTCATCCTACAGGTACATACCTAAATACGACTCCGGCTAAAGTCGGTTGCAAATCAGCTGATTGGTATAACCACATGTTTGCTTTCTTAGGTTTTGACACCGACTTCATTGAATATCTAGCTGATGTAATAATATCCTTTATCATCCAAATTATTTTCAAGTTTTTAGCGCTATTGTTTTTTAAGTTGTTTTTTTTTCTATTTTTTTTGGTAAAATTTATTATTCTACATTAGTCCAATTTATAGGATGGCAATCCAACACAACCGGAGAAAAAACAAGCGCAGGACCTACTTTTTACAGTAATATTTATTTTTAAAACGCCCACAAGATTCGAAAAGTCGTTGCGTAAAAAAAAATATTTTTGAAGTTAAACATTATCGTAATTGCTTATATCAAATTTTAAGAGCTTGCTTAGTTTATTTAGATTATTTTCTCAGTAATTTAATTATTCATATAAATAATCATATTCTCTATTAGAAGCTAACTCATCGCAATAGTATGTTTAATTTACTTTACATTATTTGAACAGATCAGCTTTAATAGATGTTAAGTAAACGCAAATAAATTAAGAAATATGCATAGTCGCTCATTACTAAGTAATATTAATAAAACGAACAGTTGGTTCAACAAACGCACAGACACACAAATTAATTTAATTACTACAAGTATTATTTTTATTTATGCTATCAGTGGCGCCACTAACAATCATAATATCTCTCTTTTTTTATTAAATCAACTCCCGCACTCAGCAATTTAATCCTTGTATCGCAGGGCTTGCCCTACCAGTTCATATGCACAAACACACTCAGACTCAGGACAAGCATTTGTGGATTGCACAAACTCTTGTTCTACGCGGGGATCGAACCCGCGATACGTCGCGCACAGTGGTAATTAGCGTGGTCTGAGAAAAGGAGGAGTTGAGCCTTACAGGAAAACACTTCGTGATAATATATAACAACAGAATGACTTAAGGTAAAAAAATGTGAAAAAAAACTACCAGTATATTAAATAATGTGTTTTGAATTCATTTATAATTCAGAACGAGTTAGGTTTTCACGTCTCTTTGTTACAAGAAAAAACTATATGGGTCTAGAATCGTGGACGGACTTTGCCTAGCAGTAGGGTAGTTAAGGCTATGACAAAAATAGGGTTGATCCTTTTTTTACAATATATACCAACTTTTAGAGCCGCCTAGGGAACCAGAATTACTATATTAATTTTGTAGAACCACCTAACTTTAATACAATAATTTAACAAACACGATCTTTAAGCAGAGAGCCAAATTTTGCATCAAACGCATTATTAAGCGTGTAATTCCGGCTAATTTTCAATGTGCCCACAAACTATTTGCATAATTAATTCGCACACAGCTATGCTAAAGTGAAATATTAAAATTGGTGGGTCTACCCTTAATTTAAATTTCTAAATCGTCGGAAAGGATCACAATAAATGGTTTGTGTTGGATGAATTTCGTTGAGCGTGTTATTTTTATTCCGATATCTGTTTTGTGTTGTTTTGTTCGTTATTGGGTTATATGAAGCCTAATTGTTAGGGCCGCATTATCTTTATTAATTGTGTACCGACATTGGATGATACGGTACATTTAGGGATGATTTAAGGGCATACAATGTTTGCTACCTTTTGTTGGGCCTTCCTAAACATCTGAAAGTAGTATAATAACAGCGAAAGAGCACTTTACGGCATAGAGTGCCGTATTTTTATTTTGTCCATTACTACAAAGCAGTTACATTAAGAGGACAGGGACCCCTGAGTTTGATTCAACATTTCTTCCCAGTGTAGTCAGTTAGGAAATGTCGAATCCAGCGAGCTCCAAACTTATATAACACATTTAAAAATTATATAATTATCTTTCTTACAAAATTAATGACTTCAAAGCAACAATTCAACTAAAATATGATAAAGTTTGTTTTATATATCGGTAAGAAGTTTTTCTTTATTTCATTTTTTGTATAAAACCGAGAGGCATAGCTAGTTTAATGTAAACTATTTAACAAAATATTATATTAAAAACTTAAATAAACATTTATCTTAATTAAAATCTGTTTCTTAATGAACAGTTACCATAACAAAGTAAAAGAGTATCAAACAGATGAGACCACAGAAAAACCTTGTTTAAACATAAAAACAAATGTAATTTGAGAAAAGGAAAAACGAAGGAAAACTCTCAAAGGCTAGAATTATCATTTACAATGCTTCAAAAGTCAAAGTAATTAAAAGTTCAGTAAAAATTCTGATTTAATAAGCTTTGAAGTGACTGCCTCAGGTAATTAAATGTTGCACTAATTAAATTTCCTCGTACCTACATTAGAATGCAATTAAAATGTAATTAGGTAGATTTGCAAGTGTATATAATTATTATGTTTATATGTAGTTTTGATGGCCCTTTGTTTAGTAGCAAGTGACTTAGAGTAATTAAGTAGGTATTATACTATATATAAAAATATGTTGGATTTTAATTGTTTCGATTTATGTTCTCATAATTGTATGTGAATTAGAATTATTAAGACTAAATACTCGGGGGATACGCTACACAAATAATAATTTTGATTGAAGTGGACGCTCTAAGTTTTTACTTATGAAGTAATTTTTAAATTTAACTGAATTTACTTGAACACTGTATTAATATTATGGGTACTAGTCCACAACCAACAGGGCGTATAGTTTAATAAAACTGAATCATAAATATTTTATTATAATCAATTTCATTATTATCGATAAAGTTGTATGGTCGAAACTAATTAAAATGCCATAGCACGGTGTTCCTTTGTTATCTCATTAAAAGGCTTCGATTGACCACTAATGAACCACAAATCTGGTTAACGATCATTTTATTGGTAAAATCTATCAACTTTATACCGGCATCGAAACTAATTATAGAATGTACACACTTAAAAATTAATTAATGCATTAAACTAGTTAACGCAGTATAAATGTTTCTCTTGTATGTGTGTACAATTATATTTGAAACTAGCTGTTTCAGCAACTTCATCCGTGGGAGTTAACAAAGAAATGAATTAGTTTATATTTTCAATAAAAATATTTTATTTAAAGTTGCTTCAGTTACTCCTTATTATATCAACTACCTGCCAAAGAGTCCCATCAAAATCGGTCTAGAAATTTTAGAAATTAGCGGAAACAAACAGACTTACAGATACACAAAAATTGCAAAATACGATTTTATGGCATGATACCGTATATATGTTCAATTAAGTAGTCAAAAACGGATATTCAATATTACAAACAGACACTTCGATTTTAAATAATAAACTTACTCTTACTTAACTCTTATGTCTCTCTTTATCAAGCCGTATTCTCTTGTCATATTTTGCTGAGTCAGACAGCCTCCAATTAAAATTATGATGAAGTTAGTGGAGTGCAATAAATTATTTCTTTTTAAAGTAAAGTAATCTTTGATGTGTTAATTTAGCATTTGACCATGTTACGACGTGAAAGTTCTAATATGCCATTGCTACGTCGTAATTCATGCATAATATACATAACATTATCTAAATTCTTAGAAAAACATACCTCCCTTGGTTTACAAGCAAGCCTAAGTCTACTAAGCTTACTTTAATCACTTAGACTCACACCATCAAAAGAAATCCAAACAAATATTCAGCGTATTCGTGCAAGTCTATTTCTCCCGCGTCTAATTTAGTGAGAAGGCCCTTTCAGTTCGTCAGACGGGTTAAATAGAGCAAATTACTAGGTGGATACAGTGCAGCAAGATTAGCAGTAATTAAGAAACTATTAAATAAGCTGCGCTCCAGTTGGGAAGACCATGAGGTTGGGATTAAGGAGATTTTATTCAAGGTCTAAGGTACTTCTTACTCGTAATCAAATTTGTGGTTAATGTGTAAATGAGAATTAAAAAAAAATATGTAATTAAAAGCACATGCAGTAAGAGTGACAATAATAAAATCAGAGAGTAAAATAATAAAGCTACATAAAATGACGAAAATCAGTAGAATGCCCTTTGCATCATTCACGCAATTCTCTAACATTTGAAATGTGATTTTAGTTTCCAAATGCAACCAACACGATTGAAGTCAGTATTAAGCGGCTTAACTCATTGTGGATCATAGCTACGTATTTATCGGCTACGCGTTCGCTACGAAATCATTATCGTAGCAGATCGTAGATTCGCTACGCGCCGGCTGGGAATTATTTGCGCTCTTTTGCCTTTTGCTCGTGAACAAATATTTTGTTTTCAACTTTATATTTACTTTATTGGAGAATGGGAACCACTTTTAAGCCCAATAATTGTGCATTGAGTCTGTATGTGACATTACAAAATAGGTCAGCCCGAAATAAAAAAGGATGACCGTTTAATGTCTTTTTAAATCGGTTTATCTTTTCTCGATTAATTTAATTACAATTATTGGTCAGGCAGTCGGAATGCTACCAATTTATATACCATATCAGTGGTCAGCGTATTCAGATGAAGTTATGTCTGTTTATGCAATAGGGAAATCGCTTAATTGACTCTTTGAGTTTTACGAATGAAAAATTTCACATTTAACAATATAATCACACTAAAAGCCTCGAAGAATTTGATCCACACTTATGTGTTGCCAAAAAACGAATAGTAGAATTTAGTTTAAATGTTTGCCAAAGAAAATAAATAAAATAGTACCTTCCACATAGCCACCCTACTCTGAACTGCACAAACGCAAGCAACTGCAAACGGAATTGCAGTCGCTTTGTGCTTTCTAGTAATAGCGACGTACAATCGTACATACTTGTATATATAATTTGTACCACGCTGATGTTCTTTGATCCTTACTTTAAATCTAGGTTGGTAAAACTATTTTATTTTGTTTATATATTTTTGAAATGCCACTTTTTGATGATCATGTGTTAACAGTTTTATACCTTTTACACTTGTGTGTCTTTTCCACATACGTAAATCTCTAGCCAGACTACAATCAAATCAATTTTCCAATTATATTTTTAGCACTTCACTTTTTAACACAAACTTTAATAAATTTCTATACTTGATCTAAAATATAATTACTATTTCTATCCTCAACAGCTGTTATAGAATTCCTATTACAAAGTGAAAATTTAAAGCCTGAATTTCGTACCGAGAATTCGTGTCAATCGATTTCAATCATTTATTTAACTTTCGTAAGGGTTTTGTAGGTCAGGACGGTATTGTGTTTATAACTAATTGTAGTATACAAATAGGACCGCCTATCGTTCACTATTTGTTCATTAAATTCCGTAACAAAGAAACGAAATGTGAAAATTTATAGAAAGAATTTAGTTAGTCACGCATAGCACATAATGTGATGTATATAGAAGTAAATACTTACTAAACCAAAACGTTATAGGATAGAAAAGAAAATAAAAGTCACTGACCTCGGTGGAATCCGACAAGAGTAGAGCATTCTCAAAAAGGGAGTGTTAGTAGAGTGACAATGAAAAAATAAGTCAACATGTACCGCGGTATTATCACATGTAATTCTTATGGAAAAATGAACGTGAGTATGATTTTGCTGGCATAAATAATATTTCGACTAATAAGTTTTTGACAACACTTTTGCAGTAGTGATGATTTTTCAAATAATGTAATTTAGTGCAATTGAAACTAGTCCAGCGCTTACGACTATTTCCAGGGGCTGAAATCGTTTACAAGTTTCAAGTCAAAACTTTACGAAAATAGTTATGAGCTTATGCTAAAAACCTTAAGATACAAAAGTACTAAACAAAAGTAATATAATTAGACCTCATTTATTTCTACATTCGTTGTAAATAGCTCTCTTTGTTCAGCTTTGTAATGCCAGCTTAAGTAGTACTTGAAATAACTCTACTGTAATGTGTCTAGTGCTTAGTTTCTGGTACATTGTCTAGAACGTTATGTTTCAAAGCCATTTACGATTTACTGCCTATAACTAGCGTTTTGATGCGATACATAAAGTCCAGAGATATAAAAACTAAGGATATTTCTAACATTATTTGAGATAAGCTAGTTCACAATGAGTTTATACTTTAAAAGTGTATTAAAAAGCAAGTAAGAATTTATGCGCCACTTTGGAGTAGTTTTCAACGATCTCTATCATTAAATGAAACGATAATACTTAAGCACGAAGTCTGTATAATGTATCTTGCAAAAACAAAGCCTTAAGTAAATTTATTCAATTATGCTTACGGTTTAATTGTTATCGAAATAAGTGATACAAATTACTTTTGTAAGTTATAGTGTGTCTCTACATTTGTGGGCACCATTATTATTTAATTCTGCATATTTAACGTACCGCTAGCTTTGCACTTTCAACGCACAATGTATAATTTCAAAATTGGAAATGCATAATTTTTTGACGAAGTTTTTCTTGTTTTTTTTTTTATACCATGCACCTCGAAAAGTACACACCAAAACATTTTATAAGAAATAAAAAATGTATCATATCACAAAAGCATAGGTAACTCCTGTACTATTTTACGCTATAAATCGCACACAAGTCTCTCATAACACCGAGAAACATAACAGTGGGACAAATACACTTTATGTAGCAATTTTAAAAGCTTTACCGATAACAACGAGAGATGCAAGTACTGACTCAGTGCTGTACTTGACTACGAACGTAAAAATACATGAGCCGTTCAGAACAAACGGCCTGTGTATACGAGACGTTTTATCTTTCAAGAATTACTGCTCTCTCTTTCGTTATCACTACGTTACATGAGAAAGGAATAGGTATAAAATCTTCAGGTGTTTCTAGGGAGTATTTTTAGGTCGGTGTGATGTGACACTAGTTATTTGTCTGAGTATAGGATGTGGAGAGGTATAACGAGGTTGTCTTAGACGGTTTATTTTCTTATTTTATCTCAGATCTTGTTTTGTTTTAACTTAAAAGGAGGCGTCTCTCCTTTCTTGGAGAAGTCTTTTTTCAAAAATGTACTTGTGTTGAATGTCTGGAGTCTTGAAAAACCGTGAAGCAATAGTTTTCAAATTGTCGCCGTATTTGTATTTCGTTTGACAATATTATTTTTCCTACTGACTGCTATCTAAGACATTCTCAAGAACTAGATGCACAAGAGCATAGTATATACCTAAATTCTTCTGAATATTAAAACTAGAACGTTAGTGAAGTTTCCTGTCACTTAAAAAAAAGTGACATGTACCTGCAATATAGCTTTAAAAAAAAACAATTAAATCAGTAAAAAGTCTGAACGGTCTCGGAAACTAATTACTGTTTCCGCGTATTTTTTTGCGTTTTTTCATCAACTCGCGATTGTAATTAGGTCTTCATTTAATTCTCTTCTTTGGGATTTCGCGTTTTTTACAAAGCTAACAAAATATATTAAACTGTGATTTAATACGACGGTTATTTTTTGCCACAAAACATAAATTACAAAAAGTAAACTTACTTAAACTAAATATGAAAATAAATCGTATCAATTCTCTTCATTATTATAAATGAAAGCCTAAATATGCTATTCTAGAACAAACTAACTCATAATTAAATTACTGTTATTATCATAATTAAGTATAAGCTACATTTGTACACGATACTGACACTTAATGAGCATAATTATAATAAGTAGGACTGAAAACTAGTCGGGCACCTCGATCTACATAAAAATACGACTAAAAAAAAATTCACATAATTATATCACAGGACCTACCTACAGACCTTACATTTCTGAAAGCAATCTTATTGCAGTGGAACTAGTAGAAAAAGACATCGCTCTACGTCATGTAGTGCGCTATCATACCTACTCTGAAAACTGTGTTAATATTGCTTTAAGAGCTCTAAACCCTCAGTATTTCAAAATATAATTACCTGCAAGTCTAAACACGTTATTTACAGCCATTGTGGTATTTTTTTGCTGTTATCTACAGTACTAATCTCACATGCAAGCATTTCGTATAAACAGTTCTAGCTAAACTATAAAATAAATAAAAAGCTCATAATTGAATACCATTTATGAACCAATTATCACGTATAGCAGTGTTAATTCGTAAACAATTAAATGAATTTATATAATTGCAGTTATTTTTTTGAATAATTATTTTATGCGGCTTGAACAAGAGATTTTCAAACAAACCTTGAACAAGTTATCAAATTTTCAGCAAGATGCATTTTTTACAGATTAATTAGTAGATAATCTAATCAACTAGGTATATTGTTTGTAAAAAAGTCACTTGTCTAGAAACCAGTTAAAATAAAACACGCACGAAATATGCTTTACTCTAGATTTCAAATAGTTTTTAATTCCAAACAAGAATTTTTAAATTTAGCTAAATCTTACTAAAGCTTAGAATAAAACGTTATTTTAAGCAATGTTTCAAAAACGTACAGAAACTATCCGTCAAATAGGTGCCCCGGAAAGCAAAGAGTTGCTAGTATTTAATATTATATTTGAGTGCTAGTTAATTCTCAAAGGCTTTCAACATTAGCGTTTTTGCATAAAAACATTTTACATACTGTTTTAACCGTCCATTAGCTTAGAGCTGGGAAACGCAATTTGTTTCGGATAATTGTGTTGTCCGTGATATTGGTGCGGATAAAAGCGCGTTTGACTCAAAAAATTCCGGATTGGATCTAAAAATCTATTTACGATCCTATTTTTTTGACTTGCTGGTAAAAAGTCATGATAATACCCTTATCGTACTGTTGATGCTCTTGTTATTCGTTATTTACTATACTATACTACTATACTATACTATAATATACTACCACTACGTTATTTAAGCTGTTCGATAATTCAAATAAGCAGATAAAAGGAAGCAGTTATTTAGCATTATCAATTTAAATAGTTTTTTTTGGCAGACAGAACAGTTTCAGTACCAATATTAATTATACCAATGCTAAATATCTAAAAACACTAAACTACACGAACACTCAAAACTCAATCACATTACAACAAAACAAACACCAACAAAAACTAAAACATTTCGTATATTTATCCGCAAACAGCTCACCTCTACCAGTCAGTTACCATTACAGTCACGCAAAATAACTTCATTGGCGTACAGAAAGAAACAACCCTCCAAGCGTGTTGAAAAAAACTAATTCCACATAATTACTGGCGCGATATTATTGTATTGTGTCCAAGTGTTCATGTATAATGACTCAAGTAACTTGCAGGTAACTGATGAATATCAACTTTTTAATATGGATTTTTCATAATTTTCTGTATAGGTAGAAGTTACGAGTTTTGTACGGGATTTTGTAGAGTCGGGAATGTAGTTGGTGTTTTAGTTTTGCTAATTAGGAGGATAATATTTATTTATGTATCTTTGATTTCATTGACGGTTGCTTTTTAAATTTTTATTTTTAAATTGTGACACAACCATATAAAATGGATGTTCATTCAAATAATAAGTCATTAAATAACTTCCTTTACATACAGCAAAAAGTTATTATAATAACTTTCGTGAGAATGATTCATATTTAAGAGATGTATAACGGTTTACTCACGCGTATTTATCGGGATAGCCCGACTAGTTTCGGACCCAACCGGAGTCCTTAATCATGAGCTGACGCGGCGGAGGGGTCGCGAGTCGAACTAGGACTCCGGTTGGGTCCGAAACTAGTCGGGCTATCCCGATAAATACGCGTGAGTAAACCGCTTTACTATACATCTCTTAAACAGCAAAAAGTTGTTACGTTAAAAAAATAACAATCTCCATTTCAATACTTGTTGACTTCCCGAAATAAAGTTCTCAACACCAGAAAATCTTACAAACATAATTCGTAAAAACACTCGATTTTTTATGATTTGCGATAAATAAATACAGGTAGAAGTCAGGAACATCCGGGCTGCCAATAAAAAGCACGCGTTCACCAATTTTTGTGACACGCTGATACCGAATGTCGTATTTTACCGCAACGAATACGTAATGTGCGTCTCCCATGCGACCCTTGAGTCGAGAGCTAGGGATTCTAGAAGGGTTAGTAAGGTACAATAATTTTCTTATACTTATTTTGTTTTTTAATAAATTTATACAGTTATCATAATAACAGGCTTTAACCCTTTGTAAGTATTATTAGTAGTAACAGATCTCAGTGGCGTGCACTTGGAGAGGCCTCTGTCCAGCTGTGAACTGTGATAGGCTGATGATGATGACGATGAAGGGTTTTTTGATTTTGCAAACTTACCCATAGATTAAAATTTGAGGCGTACCTTGGCGTAGCAGTATGGATACAAAGTAAGGCATGTTTCATGGTACAATTTCTTATTAGACAATATTAAGACCACACAGCTTACTATAAAGTGACAAAACAATGACAAAAACTACGTCCTTTTTTCTACATGAATAACAAAACGACCTTTAGGTATGTAGTAGTCGTGAGACTTTTATATGATGCTAAGATAACATTGTTCATCTCATACATTACAACCTTGTCACATCCAGCGCACCAACATCCACACTCACAGTCCCATGTGAACGGAAAAATTAATAAAATCGAAATCGTATCTGACATCGAATTAAGCTAATGCTTCTCGACGCCAGACGTTAACCGTTCGTAATTAATATGCGCGGAAAATATATGGAAATCCAGTAAACCCCCACATTGCTAACGTGCCGTAGGTAAGCTTTTAAATTAATTAATATCAATATGAGACCGGTTTTTGATCGTACATTATTGTAAAGTGACTTACGGTTTAATGTAAAGTTAATTTATATTTTGATCGGTGACGCTAGTGCCTGTTAATTTATTTTGTACTCCTCATTTTAATGTTAAATTAATTATAATTGATACGGTTTTTGTTGGGTTGCTGATTGATACCAAAATCGATCTTATGTGGTTATAAATAGAGTCGGTATATCATCGGAGGTTACGTATATGGCAATAACTATGTTTATCTTAAACATAATACATGTAATTTAATACTTGGTTTGTTTTAAAGGTAAAGCCAGATATATAAATGACTAAGATTTTGGCTTGACTATGTAAGAGAATTAAGTGAATAGTCAAAATTTGGACAAGTTGAAACAATCATAGACCTCTTAGGTAATTACGGTATGCACAATACAATTAAAGTATATATTTCCTCTTAACAATTCCAATAGAGAAAATTAATATTACTTATTACCTGTTTTATACTTTTTCTTCGAAAGGTCTCAAGTGACCGCCGGTAGTAACGTTCAAAGAAATGAAATTTAATTACATAAAAAGCGAAGTTTCTGTCAATATACGAATGATTGAAGAATCTAATAAGGATACTTATATTATTACTGTTACCTATGGGTCTACTTTGAGTCGCATCGTTTTAGTAGATAAAATAAATATTAAAGTAAAATATTATGATTTAGGTATACTGTATCTGGATACAAGCATATCTTCAAAAACAAGAGCACCTGCGAAGAAAGAAGTATCTATAACAGTTAACGAGTCAGGATGGAAAAAAAATGTTTTCTAAAATTTTATTAGTTAATAAAAAAGAATGATGAACTTGTGAATACCATTTTGATATTCATAGAAAAATAACTGTCAACAGATTTTACGAATCCGATTTAAAATTTATCAGCGTTTCGTGAAATTTTACGTCAATTTTATTTTTCACCAAACTATTTTTGTTATCAGACTATTTTTAGTAACACACTATTTTTAGTTCTATCCCTGTTTCAATACAAGCGCCAACATTGAATCCAAACACAATATTGACGTCTATTGCTCTGACACGATAAAACGAACAGTTAATAATCACTTTCCGTTATCCAATAAAAGCCTTTATAAATCTAAAACGTCCGAACACAAACAATAACATCATCGGAGTACACAAACTAAACAAACAGCGCTTAATTGCTTAACAAGCAATATCATTCTATTACAAGCCAGATAGCTTTTCTCTCATAGATTTATACGATTAATTAACATCTGTTATCGGCGTTTTTCTTCAGTTACTCCCTTAATGGAGCCTTGTACGAAAGGTCGGCTAGCGTTAAATTGAATTTTGCTTGCCCATTTCCCTTTCGTTAATCTCAAAGAAATTTTAATTTCAAATAGTTTCGATGCCAGTACAAGACTGTTATTTTAACGCTGAATTCTTCTAGGTTCATAAACGCTGGGGTATTGTTGGGGTTATGCAGATCGTTGTAATAAATAGTAATAACAGGGAATATGGAAATACAGGCATTGTTTTGTGGGGATTATGACATTTTTAACGAACTTAAACGGTTACCGCAGATGGGCTGACCTACAATGCGGCAGTTGACTTAGTAATGAGAAACTGCAATGTATACATTGTCTGAATCCACGTTGAGGCCCGCTCGTGTATGTACATTTGACTGTACAATAACAGTAGTTACGGTCAGTCGAAAGCCATGTGTTGTTTATTTTCAGTTTATAAAGTCTTTCAATTTTGTTTTATACTGTTTACCTGCTCCCTGACTAAGCTTGATGTTTTATTCTTAGTTTATTAGAAAAATACTGACAAACATTTAGAACTGAAATGGAGCTTTCCGAGAATTTTGTAGGTAAAATAAACAACATCTATATTTAGGTTAATCAAACTCTAGTTAACTATTAGTTATCGTTAGATATTGACTCCTAAACAAAGACTTTTGAGCTGACTATTTACGACAACATAAAACTTGAAAACGTACCAGGAGTACACAACAGTAAAGAAGTATTCATGCCCAACCTACACCATATAACGGAAACCAAGGCCGTCAATCAATCTGCCAAACATGAATCAAATCAAATCAAATCAAATCAAATCTTTATTTGCATTCCATATGTTATACAGATGTTATTTTATAATGTTGACACAATATATTAGAAACAATATGGACCCGGTAGGGCACAGCAATAAGAGGTTAGAGAGGTTTGCAGTACATAATAATATCTTATCACCTAGTATTATTAAAATCTATGCTTATAACTAAAACTTAAGTAAACTAACATTAATATATATTTGTGTGTGCGCGTGTGTGTGCATATGTGTGTGTGTGTGTGAGTGTGTGTGTGTGTGCAGTGGGAAATCATGTTTATTTATTTTTTTATTGATTTATCATCCATATACTCTTTTATGGTATAGTAGGATTTGGAGTGTAAAAAATCCTTTAATTTATTTGTAAACACAGTCGTTTTCGTTTCATTTTTTATTGTTTTAGGTAAGTTGTTATATATTTTTATCGACATAACTAGCGGACCGGAAGAATGAATTTTTAGGTTGGATGTAGGTAGATTTAATCTATTTTTGTGACGCAGGCTATATTTGTTTTGGATATCTTGTCGGATAGTATAAAATTCTGGGTGATGTCGGGTGAATTTGCATACTTCTAGGATGTATAAACATGTAAGTGTGAGAATATTAAGTTTTTGGAAATATGGTCTGCAACTGTCTGTTTTTTCAATATTGGTTATTATCCGGATGAGTTTCTTTTGTAAGGTAAAAATTGTATGCGAATCGGTACTATTTCCCCACAATAAGATGCCATAACTAAGCCACGCTTGGGCATAGGCATAGTATGTAACAAGTGCTGTTTGTAGGTTGGTGGTTTTTTTAATTTCGCGTAATGCGTATGAAAATTTAGAAAGTTTTGCTCGAATTTTTTGAATATGTGTTTTCCAGTTTACATGTGTATCTATTGTTAAACCAAGGAGTGTAAATTCGCTAACTTGTTCTAGTTTTTTATTATTGTAGGAGTAGTTTAATTTAATCGGGGCTTTTTGATGAGGGTGGAAGGTAATTAATTTAGTTTTTGAAAAGTTTATTTCTAAGTTGTGGTTTTCCATCCAGTTAAATGTTGAAGTAAGAAGAGAATCGAGTTTATCATTAATATTTTCTATTTTTTGGCAAGAGGTGAGAATAGAGACATCATCCGCAAATAATACACATGGTCCGTTAATTGTTTTGGGGAGGTCGTTAATATATATAAGAAATAGAAGGCATCCTATGACGCTGCCTTGTGGGATAGACGCGATCACTTGTTTACGGGTTGATCTGATTTGTTGTATTTCTTTATTGTTTTTATTAAAATATTCTATTTCTATAATTTGTTCTCTATCTTTTAAGTAGGACTCAAACCATTTTAGGGCATTTCCCCGTATCCCAATCCCGTGTAATTTATTTAAAAGTATTCCAAATTTCACCTTATCGTAGGCTTTAGTCATGTCAAGTAGTATACCTATTGCATAATTTCTATTGTTTATCATATTCAGGGCTTCTTGCACATATTTGTAAACTGCTAAAGTTGTGGATCTATTTTTTCGGAAACCGTTTTGACAATCGTCTAATATTTTATATTTTTCGCAAAAGGAGTATACTCGGTTGCACATTGCCTTCTCAAAAATTTTTGATGCCGTAGGCAGTAGCGCTATGGGGCGGTAGTTACTAGGGTCTGTTTTTTCGTTTTTTTTATGGATAGGTTTTATTAAAGCGATTTTTAATTCTTTTGGGAATATTCCTTCTTCAAATGATTGATTGATTAAAAGGTAAAAAGGTAGTGTAAGTTCGTCGGCGCAATGTTTAATTAGCAATGGGGGAAGTTCGTCGATACCATGGCTTTTTTTGTTTTGTAGGTTTTTAATAATTCGGTTCACTTCATATCCATCGACTGGGCCGAGAAACATAGTATTTTCCGTAGGGCAGACTACCGGAGCTCCCATTGGTTCAGTTCCAGAAGGGTTGTTGTTTTCACCTATAGATAGGAAGTAGTTGTTGAAAATATTTGCTATTTGTTTTGGTTCAATAATTATTTTATTGTCTATGTTAAGTTTTAAATTATTTTTTTCTCTTTTTATTATTTTGTTTGTCTTTTCGTTTATTATGCCCCACATTGTTTTAGTTTTATTTGTTGATCTATTTAATTTGTTAATGTTCTGTAATTTTTTTGATGTTATTACCGCTTTTTTTAGTGTTTTTTCGTACTGTTTATAGTAATTTATCAGGATAGGTTCACTAGTTTTCATTGTGAGAATTTTAAGTAGCCTTTTGTTTTTACATGCTAATTTGATGCCTTTTGTAAGCCAATGTTTTTTGGGTTTTGTTTTTAATTTTATTTTTTGTAAAGGTATACATGAGTTTAGGTATTTTAATAGTATGTTTTTAAAATCGTTGTAATTTTCATCGATGCTTTTATTAGTTGTAATTAAGTCCTGCCATTTTTGCTTTCCTATTTCTGATTTGAATTTATTTATGTTGTCTTCGTTAAAGATCCTTTTTTTAACATACCAGGTTATTGGTTTACTGCTATTAGTGTTCTTTATTAGCATGTGTAAAATTGTTGCACAGTGGTCAGAGAAACCTAGTTCTTCAATGGTAGTATAGTTATATTTGTTACTAAAATTTGTAAATATTAAATCTAGACATGTTGAAGTTGTTGTAGAGATACGTGTAGGTGATTTTATATGTTGTATGAATTTGTGTTCTAACATAAAATCTAAAAATAGGTTAGTTTTTAAATTATTATCTAAAATATTTATATTTAAATCTCCTCCTATTACAACGTTGTACTTAATATATTTATTATTTATATAATATATAATTTGTTTTAGTTGGCACATAAATATTTCTTCTTCTTTTTTGTTCCAATAAATAGTTACTAATAAAACATTTTCTCTAGGTAGTTCTATGGCACATGTTTCTATACAATATTCTATAGACATATCTCTAATATCACATATTTCCTTAAATTCTATATGTTCTTGTAACAATATGCAGACGCCACCGCCTCCTCGAGTGCGTCGGCAGTAGGATGCTGCTGTTGTGTAGCCGCTGAGGTGTAGGTGCTCTAGTTTCTCCTGGGATAGCCACGTTTCGGTTAAACATATGGCTTTATATTCTGGTCTTTCGTTGATAAAAACTTCAAGTAGGTGTTGTTTATTATTTATACTTTGTATATTTTGGAAAAGGATTTTAAATTGTTGTTCTGTAGTTTCGAAATGTATAGTTTGAGGGGGCTTCGTTGTTGTTAAATTTATAGTTTATGTTCGTGGTTTGTTTATTTTCTTTTTCATATTGGTTTGTTAATGTTGAGGTTAGGAAGGTTTCTTTGTCATCTGTTAAAGTTACTTGTTTTCCTTCTATAAATAGTTTGTTGTTTCGAATTATTGCATATTGGCCGTTTTTTCGTGCTTTCAGCATTTCTTCGCGAAGCAGATTTCTATGTTTACGTGCGTTTTCATTTAAGAATTCAGTTATAAATATCCCAGTTCCTTGAAAGTAGTTTCCGTTTTCAATTATGTACTTAGACATTCTTTTGCTTAAGAGCTCTATAACTAAAGGTCGAGTTTTTGTATTTTTTCTTCCCATTCTATAGATTTCTTCTATGTAGCCCGTCAGGTCTACGTTAAGTATGTCATGAAACATGTCTATCAATCTACTGTGTAGTTCCCATTCAGATTCATTGTGATGTTCAGAGAAGCCATAAATCACAATTTTTTTCGAATTTTCCTCTGTGAGTTTAGGTTCTGAGGTAGTTTTCAAGGTTTGTAGTTCTTTAATTTCTGCTTTCAAGGTTTCATTCTGTTTGCTTAAAACTTCAATCTTTTCGTTAATGTTTTTTATTTCTAGTATTCTTTCCTCGTTTTGTTTAGTTAAAATATTGGTTCTTCCTTCTAGTTCTTCTTTTAGTTTAAAAATTGCCTTTTTTATTTCGTCCTCAATCGTATTTTTTATTTCCGAAATTATATATTTATTGTTTTCTTTTAGCCTTTGCATTATAAGTTCGCTCAGATTTTGAAGGGAAGGATTAGGAGAAATATAGTTTTCCCTATCTTCTGAGCATATTGTATCGCCCAGAAAGCTCGAGTCGGATAGTGTTACGTTGAATGAGCTGTTTTTAAGCTTCTTTCTAATCGTGATGTTGCTTTCAGGAGTATTAGTTTGTTCTTCGGGTGGATTTGATGGTTTATTTAATTTATGTTCAAGCTGCCGAATTGGTGTATTTAAGTTACCGGTTTTGGGTTCTTTACTTCGGCATGTTTGACATTTCCATTTTTGTTTTTGTTCTGGAGTCATACTAATAAAAGCCATTGTAGAAATATTTGCACACTGTAGGTCGTATTTGTCTTTGCAAAGATAACAAGCGAGGCTTTCTATGTTAAGCAAGTCATGCTGACATCCTCCACATAAAGTTGCCATGTCTAGACTTTCAACAAAAAAATTGTAAAACTGCCCTCTAGTGCGCAATGGCGTCACGTCCTCGAAAAATGGTATAACTGCGTTGTTGTTCGCTATTCGACGCTAGATGGCGTTGCCTGTATTTTCGAGTTTGGTATTTTTCTTTAGGTTTCTGTTATTGCGGTTATATTATAGGGAAAAATCTGTTAAATACCTTTCCAGTACTGCTCAAATGTGTTTATAGCTTGTGGATCGAAAAATATTCACTATTTAGGCACTGAAATGTTTTTGATCTTGAATCACGATATTTGAAAAAGTTCGTTGGTGTAAACACAACTTTCTTTGTTTTCAACACTTTTCTGACAAGATTTGTTTGAACTTTTATTGTAAACACTGGTATTAACTAGGTTTTAACTTTTAATCGGGTTTTTAGAACGATGGATGCACTTTTACTATTTTTTAGATTTAAAATACGCGGAGCTAATTGTTTACGTGCGCACTGCAGCGCCCTCTCTCCAATACATCTAAATCGATCGAGAAATCTACATCGATAAAAACCCACCAATAAAATTTCAATACGAAACCGCGAGTGCAAGAGAACCTAATACGAATTTCCCATATTTTACGATCCCATAAAGCTGGGTCGAAAAGGCGTGCTCACTCCATCGCCACAATTCTAGAGAGCTGGCACAATTAGCCGGTTGCTTTGCATAAAACACACTCGTGTATGGGACGTGGATTAAACGGAGGAACAAGCGGTTCATTTGATTTTTTTATTCCTGTGTTAGGAACTGGGTCAGATTTGGTACAATAGAATAACATTTTGAAATTGTTTTTACGTCCATTTGAGTTTTGTATTAGTTGACCCTCCTTGGCTTAAAAACAATTGACAGATTAGCCTCTAAGTGAAAAAAATATCGTTAAAAACACATTCATCATCATCATCATCATCAGCCCGTTGTCCCCAGTCCACTGCTGGACATAGGCCTAAAAACACATTATCGATGGTAAAAACAAAACACAAAAGTTTATTATTTCGTGCACAATCATCTCGCCTGAGGTTATTAAGTAGATAAGAAAATTGTCTTTACTCATTCCCCTACTTGATACAACTTGAATGGTATCTTTGTATTAACGCCTATTTTAAGCTCATTGTCAATATCTGATTGTTCGTAACAATAGCTTCATTGGCCTAAAGTTTCATTGATAATTATAAGACTAGTTTTTAATGTAATCTGATCATCTTGACTATCTTTTGTCTTTCTATTATCGTCGCCTTAGTTCTTAGAACTACTATTTTTAGCACCTTGTTTAGGTCTAGAAAGTTAATCAGTCTAGTATTGTTTCTTTGTAATGCATTTTTAGCCTCTTTTGTAAATATTCTACCTATTGGTTATGGTGAACCAGATATTTTGTAAACTTATTTCAAATCTATCTCTATTAGCCAAATCCATCGAAAAATAAAATATTGAAAAAGGTTAGTGAAAGTTGGAATTAGCTTCAAACACTAACACCAAATCTCTGTAGTTCTTTGCTAAGAATGAACCCACCATAGTAAGTACTCAGCACCTATAATTCATTATTAAATATTACTCTAGCCGAATTTCTTCCCGCGTCCATCCTTCCAGTTACTTGCCCATAATTATTTTAGTTATTCTAGTAGTTTCGAAAATTGATTTTCTTGGAACAAGGTACCCTAAAAAAACAGGTTTGCTTTAGCTAAGCACGACATATTTTATTTAAATACCGTAATGTTCTCGATAAACTTGTACCAAACTTTCACGTGCTCTGATTCACGTTGATTGTGGAGCCTTCGTCGTCACGCGATCTACCCGCTAAGAATATAGCGCTATCCCGAACATTAGATACTGTTGGAAATTATACATCTAATAAAACCGTAAAATTGGAGGAAATATGTCTTTAAGTGGAACTAAAGGAAATTAATTGAGTCGAGATATTTTAGCCTAGACTATTAAACAATGGAACATCCACGGATGAAATTGCCAGTTAAGAGCGTATTAAAGCGAACATAAAAAGCAAAAGATTTCCAAAGAAACTTAGTAAGACAAAAAATAATCGATTTTTACTGCTAAAGACACTCTAGCAGAAATCTCAATAAAACCTATCCGGTCGTCTTAAACGATTTTATCTTGACATCAATCATAAAGCCTACGGTCGTAAAATATTGAAAGCCATGTACTTTTATAAGAACTAAAATAATAATTGAGATGAGCCCCATAGATGATGTAAGGCTATTTTAAGCGTTTTGGTTTTAGCTTAACTTGAAAAGTGAAAAGAAAAATCTAGTTATGGTAATTACTATATTGTCAAAGCATATTTCATATACTGTAGGATATAGAAACTGGTTACCGATGTTCTAAATGTTAGGTAATCAAAAAGTTGTTAAACAAATCGAATATCACGATACTAAAATCCGAAACATCGGAAGACACATACGAAAGGTCATGTAGCTTAAACGGCCGCGAATCATGCAAATATTAAGAATACATTTGATTATACATAAACGATAACAATCCAAAATTTTATGAACCGTAAAATAAGTCAATACGGATATAATAAAACTTGACGCTAGTGGAGTTACTGCCCTTCTGTGGTATCTAATTTTGTTAGTACGTACGTAGTGTATATGCACATTTTCTTTGGATATGTGAGGGTGAAATATTCGGAAGGAGCCCCGGCTGTGAATGGAACGACTGCTCGTAAAGTGTTCCGAACGATTAAGCGGCTCTGACCCGATGCTTGCTGTAAATGCGATTCTGTTATAAGCTTCATTTTGAAGAATACCATGGTATAGGTTGGACTTTAGGCAAATAATGATCTCTTTCAATGAAGTCTTTGTTGATTATAAAGAAAACAAATTTCTAAAAAGTTGAAAGTAAAAAGAAAAAATCGAATGACATGCAGAGCATGATGTCATAACAATATATTTTACGCCTGAAGGTAATCCAATTCGGAATGTAGTGATAATTTAGTTAGATGACTATGTTATTAACATGGAGGTTGAGTAATTCAATAAATCTATGCAGATTGCGTGTGAAATTTGACCGTCACAAGGTTTCTTACAACATCTGAGAAATGGATTAGATACCTATTGTTATTGGCAGCTATTTCGTATTCAAATAAAGAGTGATGTGTTTCGCAAGACTACGATTAGTAGGCGACTTAATTGAGAGTGGTAGTCGAAATGGATAAATACCCAAATATTGATCCAAAAACTAAAAAAATGATTTGACGCATTTCACGTAAAAGCCAAGTTTTACGTGAAATGCGTCATGTCAAAATTATGCCATAATCGAATATGCCATTATGTCAAAATCAAAGTTTATGGCTGAATGAATCATCAGTATTAAGATGGTGTTTTGAGATAATAGTAGAAAAAACATTCTAAAATTAAATTCCATCCTATTTGAGATTTTACATACAGACCTTACCACTAAAGATTCTCAACCTCACAAGAATAACTCAAGCTCCCTCAGACGCACGGACAATGTAAAATAAGAAGTGAACTGAACCATTAGCCGGACTATTACATCTAACTCCCTCCTGGTTTTATTCAAACTCGTAACTCGTATCGCAAATACCCCTTTCCTCTTTCACGGTAGTATTCCTTCGCCACGTGTGAAAATTTAATGAGTACGAAGAAAATGGACACACCTTTTAGTAGTACCTACCTGTGCTGGTTTTGTTACCTTTGTTGCGAATCGTGGTATCTGTGGTTAGAACAGGAATAGTTTTGGTCTGATATTTCGGTATTCAGATTCTGAAGAATTTAGTTTAACCTTATTGGTTTGAAGTAATTAGTAGGAACATTGATACTCATGAGAGCAAAGCATCAGAAGTTGATATCGAATTTTGAAGTGAATTATGAAATAGATTTTGGATGCCTGTATGATATTGTCCAAAATAGTTAAAAACGCATGGATCCATGACATGACATTTTGATAATCTTGACGAATTTACTAAGGATGATAACTCACGAGTTCACGATTAAGGACTTAGGTCAGATTACAGAACTACTCAAGTATCTCTGACTATCAGTTTTTTTCTGTTTCTAGTAGTTAAAACATTTCATTTTATAATTATGATAGAGAGGTGGGTAGTGGAAACGAGGACTCATTTTATTTTACTACATTATAATAAGTCCCATTTGCGTTTTGTACGAAGCGCTTCTGAATGTAGTAGAAATATACATATACATATTTCCACAGCAACTTCATAAACGTTAAACTTAAAATATTCTGCAAATGTAGGTATTTCTTTTAAATATTCTGAATTCTCTCTTAGTAATGTACAGTATTAAAAGTTGAGAGAGCCGTTACTTCTAAACTACCTCCTACAAATTCGTTCACCCCTGCAACCAGTAGGGAAAAATTCAAAATATCAAGAGTCAAACGTGCAACTTAAAATTTAATACACGTAATATTTGACACAAATTTTCAATTTTATATTCTTGCGAAGTATCGTTAAGGCAATATAAGTAAAATGTACGTCAATGTCCGTTCGCTTCCCATTGGGTGCCGCAACCAAGTCTTTGCTCGTATTTTATTTTACAAAAATATTTCAACGAAAATCGTGTTTCTAACGACGCAATGCTCCTTTGAGCTTTGTAAAATATGTGCTCTGTTGATGGTACCTATTATCCATAGAATATTGACAATATAATATTGGCAATACATTTTAAATGACAGTTTTAGTTATGTACTAATATACTAAAACCTATAACTATGTTAGAAACTTTAAAACTGAAACATAATATCATGTGTCCAGGATATCGATAATAGGTAATGAAATCACACATTTTTCAGCTAAAGTTCTTTTAAAAAAGATAAAACCTAAAATGTTCACAGTAAAACATATCTAATCACGCGCAATTCAAATTTTAACGTTATTTTATAGTAGTTCGCTGTTTTGCCGCTAGATGGCGGTATTTAAAGGTTTTCGCCTCTAGGCATCATAGTTATAAAGATTACTACATAGCCATCTGCGTTTCTTAGAGTATGATGCGACTGGTGTGGGTGAGCATAAACCGCTATCTTTAACAGCTAAAGTATATTATGCTATATTTTTCCTAGTTTGCACTAAAATGGCGTCGGCTAAGAACGGCGCTGTTGGAAGTTAAAAGCAGTAATTTTGAAACGACTTGGATAACATTTTAAGGTTTATTACTAGTATTAGAGTAGTAACATTTTGTTTTTCCTTAAGGCATATTTCTATGAATATTTACATGAATTTCATTTTCGATGACATACGATTTTTTTTAAACATTTTAACTATTTTTTTTGTACGCCATTGAAATCTTCTTTGCTAAACTTAAAATAACCTCTAAATTCTCTTCCTATTCTAATTATTTTAAGCACCTACTCCTACACTCAGAGTATATTATTATTATGTAGATACAGTCAAACATAAGTACCTATGGCCGTAAAATGTTATATTCCTCCAAAGTTAATACAACTTGGAAGCAGTAAGTAAACAAGGCGACGTGCTAATAGTTCGAAGCCACCAAATCGCAGCAACGCTTAAACAAGCTCGTTCCGCTGATTGTTTTTTAATTGCTAATGTGTGCATGTCTATCAGCCTCGGCGATAACTGTTTGAATGGAAATTCAATAGTTTATTACCCGTTATACAGTGATGGTTTGATCTCTATTTTACATTTTACTGCGTCGCTAAAACACTCTGTTGGTATTTTTGGAACTAAAATCAATCGGTCTCTATTTAAATATTTCGCGATCGTCATTTGTCTGAATATGTTTGAAATCAAAACCGTTTACGTTTAAAATATAGATTTATTTTTAATGCTTTCTCGAAAACGGTTCTAGTTCTTACGCCATCAGTAATACTTAAAGAAATCTCATTAATTTCAAATTAAACAACTGAATATCAATTAGTTCCGTGATGGCGTGTTAATAGCTAAGAAGCCTTAGCATTGTGCAGCAAAACAAACAAGCTAGTCTAATTGTTTCATAATTGGCGATGTGTGCATGTCTTTGAGCGCCGACGGTGGCTGCTCAAATGGAATAATAAACAGAAGCGATGCGAACCTACAGTTTGTTTTATTTACGGTAAAATTATTTTGGACGTGAAATGAAATCCGTGTTCCAGATTTCCAGTAGCCGTTTGTATTGTTTTAACGTTCTTATTTTACTTTTTACTTGAAATGTTCGTGACCTATCGGATGATTTGAAAGCTTTCGACTCAGACAATTATTTCGTGTTAACTACTAAATAATCAACAATTACTGTGTTCTCTTGTAGTCTGGTGCTCAAAGTAGCTTCACAGATCTTAAAAAAAAAAAAACAGTTTTAATCACACGGGCTAGGAAAAAAAAGTAATTGATAATTGACTACAAAAAAAATGAAATCACTCATTCAAAAATAGTTTTATTACACGAATTCCCATATAAAAAGAAAGTAATGTTTTCATTTATCATCTGTGTTCGTATGAAGTTTTATTACTTCCGCAAAGCTTTTGAGTGTCTTATCTTTGGAAACCTTGCATTGCTGCAAGTGACTAAACTGAATCTTTAAAAACCTTTGCTATCTGCAAATGACACTGGATATTATAATTATCATCTTGCATAAAATATCACTAGATTGGTCTGGCCGACTTTTTAATTATTTCTTCAACATGTTTCAATGTAAAAAACATTCCAGTAAATCCGAAATCATTACGAATACTTTAAGCCTCGATAAGTACTTAATAGTATATTAACAACCGCCTCAGGCCGAATCGTTAAATACTCGTATTGCATTAATTATAACAGAAAATTTGTTACCTTCGTATTTTAAACGATATTAAATGCTTTATCAATGAGCTGTCGAGAAAATTAATTTGTTGTTAAAATTGTGAAACCATTCTGTTGTTTTGGCGTATTTTATTGAACTGTTCGCAAACGATTAGATCTATCTGGCTTTTATTGGAACTAGGCAAAATAAAACTTAGTAAACTCGTGACCGTGATTTGGGAAAATGGTTTGGAAATTTAGTATTGGACAGTTATTGCCGTTGCAATAGGTTGGATCGAAATAGTCCGATTTATATTCTATTTACAACGTATTAAAATGAATAGTCTCATCCATCGATCCGAATAACTCTATACTACTTCATTTATTATTATTTCATACATTAGAGCATTTCAATCATTGTCACATATCGCATCTCGCTGATAGAAATGCCGTTCGCCTAATAGAAGTTCGGGGACTGTTTGGCTTTAAGCTATTTTACTTCGTCTTCTGGTACCTCTCAACTACTGAAGGTTGGCTGTCAACTCTGCATACCGTTCTCTGTCTTTAGCAAGACTAAAATATAATCCTCGCTTGTTGGTGATACCGGTCCATTGTCTAATACTATGAGCCAATTCTAGCACTACAACTTTTTTTCTTTCCATTTTTTGTTTAAAATAACTAATTGAATATAAAAAAGAAATTCTTTCAATAGAAATACTAGTCAACTACATACTTTGCAGTACGACACGTGCAAATTGAAGCACAGGTGTGGGCGCTGAAAGGTTTTTCCTCTCCAGTCCCACTTATTCATAGTAAAATGATGTGGCGAGTATAATAAGGTCAACTTCCAGACTTAGACTTGGATTGTGCTCTTGAATTAGAGTCAAAACTGCCAAGGTTTTTTGTGTCGTTAAAAGTTTATGAATATTTTTACAAGTTACTAGGATAATAAAACATTTTAGTACTTGAATTTTATAGTTAACTTATGGTTTTCTTTCTAGCCTTTGGCTATTTTGAGCTTTTACACAGGAAACAAGAATCCCTCTTTCCCAGATCTCATTGAAATTTCTTAGAAACTTTTAAGGAATTTCAATGAGAACTATTTGACGGGCCTTCTGGCATGTTTCTTTGAGGTCAACTCCTAATGTCACTTATTCATGGAGTAATTGCCTGTGATCTAAATGATTCTTAGTATGAGCATAGGCACGTACAATTTGAAAAGCCTTCCACGATTGTATGTCCTCTGAAGATTTTTTTTTACAAAAAAATACTTTTTTAACATTATAAATATAGTAAAACGTGTATTGAAGAAGGCGTAATTATCTAAAATATCATTTTAAATGCTATTTATGACCAAACGGTTAAAATAAAAAATCATATAGGTATCAATATTTTATCTCGTGGGGAACGAGAAAAACGGAGGCAAAACAGGAGGCAGCGCTAGCTAAAACATATCTTGTATAAGTATACTAGTGTACTTATAGCATAAACACACCGTCACGTTTCATCTAAATTGATTTTTGTGAGAACAGTCACGTGTTTGGGAGTCGAAGGATCACGTTTTGTACCTTCACTCTACTATTTATAGTTAGGCGTTAGCGTTCACAATCCCGACCTACTAAACTAATCGTGAATTACTTTTTTCGTAACTGATTAGGAAGGCGTGACTTATATAAGCAAGGTATTTTTGGTGAAACCTATTAAAACTGTCTAATGATTGGTTATCAGACTCATTTTTATTGAGCATGCTGCTGATATTTATCAAGGCTTAAACCTTCCCTATCTGTAGGCCTATGCTCATCAATGGGACGTACATAGATTGGTATTATTATCACAATGTTATTGTATTTAGCTTCACAATATTCAAATAGATGTTAAATTAGCAATACTAGTTTTTGCCAGAACGTATTGTTACTCATTAACCCAATCGAAGAATGATTAGAATCGATTCAGCTTTTTAGAAGAATAAGCGTTCCAGACTGATGAACAGTTTCTTTCACATTAGTGAAATTAGTATTGACTGTTTTATGGTATTAGTTTGTTCACATTCCCGTGTATCATACATATTTTATTTAGTATGGGTGGGAGGTATTGGCCCTACAGTGGGACATTGATTAGATTAGATACCTAATTTATTGTTAACGTAATCTTATATTACTGTAATGTAGGTATACTTTTTTTGTTCTAAAGCTTTTGTTTTATTTCTACGTAATATTCATTAAAACAGCAAAAACGTAATGTTATTCTGCCTACGTTTCGGCAATATAAACTTATGTTGGATGTTTCTAGCTACTACGTAATTAAATTAATATTCAATCAATATGATAAACAAAACAATTTGGCAGGATTCAGCAAAATTTCGGTAGCTCCGGAACTTATCAATATTCGCCCTAAACATTGGATTTATTTTTGAAACCGAACCAATTTGCTGGCCCAGGGCGAAATTACCATAAACCCATAAATACCGCTCGTTAAAAAAGAGAACAGCCTAAATTATTGAAACATTTACATTGTTGAGATACCGAAAAAAAATATGCCGCGCCGAGGGAATAATTCGCGGTAAGTTGGCCCATTAACTTTTATCTTGCGGGGAGCGTGGGCCCGCAGGAAGTAGGGGAGAGCTGGGATAAATGTTGATACATGCCTCCTCGCCGAGATGACCCGTAATGGACGGGAATATTTTAGATGACTGCTGCTCCCTGCTGTTCTGTGCCTAATGAACAGACAACGAAACGTCCGGGGGTGAATTTGGGAATATTAAACAGTTACTGATTACGCTGATTACGTCATTGTATGCGTATTATAAGCGGGATTTCCTGGCAAATACAGCGGCCGCAGTTCGGTTGTGTGAGCCAAGCCTAAAGTAATTAATGCGCGTATAACTTATCAAAATCGTGGTCGCAAACGCTGTCGCAATCTGTAAACGACTTAATTCTAAGTGGTAAATTAATGATAGCGTATTATACTATTATTTGATTTATTTGATACGCTTCTTAGTTCGTTCCTATTAACTACCGAATAATAAAGTAAAAATAAAAATATTTCCAATTATTTGTATCAATTTGAATTTCTACCGTTGGCGTTAATCGATTCCAACTCTTCTATTCTCTTGAAAAGACCATTAGAGTCGTGCTTCAAACTTAAGACAAGTGAAATAAAAAAAAAAACTTGAAAAACCGCAGTCTAGCAGAATCACAAAAATAGATACAAATCTCTACTCAAAACAGATCCCAATCACAAAACAGCCCACGTGACATATACAACCATATAAACTCCAAAAAAAACAAAACACTACCCTTACATTCCCACACTGGGAACCAGCGAACTGTACACAAACGGCCGGTCCCTTACATTAAAGGGTACATACGGTAGCGTTTCCTCGACAATCAGTTGTCCCGTATCTGCCTGTTAATATCCCCCGCTCAAGTATAGTTCCGGTCGTGAGAACCCGATTATCCTGTGTTCTGTACTTCCATGGTTCCAGGCTTGTGTTTGTATAGTTTTTGTTTTGGCTTCTAGAATTTTCGATGGTCTTAGTGGCTGGAGGTAGTTATCTGTCGCATGGGGTATATGACTTAAAAAAATCTCATGGCTGATAGATTAATTTGAATTCGTCAGATTGAGATTGAGATTTTTTTTAATATGGCTATAGATTTATAAAAAAGACTTTACATTAATTCTTACTGAAGATTTTTATGTCATTTCAATTCCAATTTTTTGTAGAAAATAACAAAGTATTTTTTTCTATTAAAATTATATTTTAACTCCAAAATGCACAGCTAAATGTGTTATTTCGTTTTAGTAGTAAATCTATTACGTGCTTGCCGAGCTTTCAGAACTGACATTTATTTTGATATATAACTTTATGATATTTAAATCATAATACCTGTATAATGCTTTTAATATAAAAAAATACGATTCATGTTGTATAAAATATGTATATTATTATTTATATTTCAAATATCATCAATAACAACCTCTGCTACTTTCTTTAATATACATATTTCCATTGTACAGACACAACTTTCCTACAATTCTATTAAATGTATTAGAATCTGAAATCTCAAACCCGCAATGAGGCTAGCGTGGTGATCAATGCTCAAGTCGTTCCCATATAGGAAGAGGCCTAGTGTCCAACTTTGGGACGAATAATAGCAGGTATTATATCTTTATTTTATTTTTACATTTCATCGATACAATAACTTATGTTTTACTAGTGTTGTTGTTGTAATTAGACAATTTATCGACAGCTAAGTGACAGTTTTAATAGCTCAGCAATAGAACCTAGTCTGTTTTATTCACTGGCCCTAAACACGCTATCATAATTGACTTTAATTATGTATCACTAATCTATTAAATGTCTAGCTAATTGTATAATTTTATTACCTAGGAACTAGTTTATATTTAACGTTATCAATTGCTTAAGTGTTGTGAACATATTTAAGGGAAAGTCATTGATAGGAAGTGAATGAATACACGAAGAGAGGTAGGCCAAAGAAAATAAGAATGGAAGATTGAAGTTAATGGGACGATGACGGCTGATAGAGATGTATGTATAGAAAGCATATATGTTCTGTCGACGAATTGTTTAAGGGCTATTTGATTTGGTAATATCTGGATTTTTTACGTTCTTCAACATTTCCACGACGCTTTCTAGTCTAAAGCTAATCGAGCCCACCACCTCTGGTATAGCAGTCAGGGCCACTAACCTCTAGACCAACAGGCCAGTCGATTAGACGACAGGATTACCCCATAAGCTTATAAAACTACCAAAAAACATTACGAAATAATGAGATTTTATTTAGTCGGCTTTATTAATAATTTCATATTAAATGAACATTTAATATTAACTCACAAACAAAAAGTACATCGTTACCACCTAATACCTCGAGACCTATTCATTAAAACCTACCAAAACCAAACCAATTCAAGCTGTAAACGGACAAATGAGCGATAATTCCCTTCATTACCGAGTGTCAGTTTATAAAACCTCAAGTAAAAATCTGTTTCGAACAAAAAGGTGAAGGAATACGGGGAAATTCGTATTTCAACCCCTAAATCATGGCGAGACGGGGTTAATGGGGTTGAAACCCCACGGCCTCGGGCCGGTCACGTAACTTAGACGAAATTTAATAAATTTCATCTCTATTACGAGTCTTCAGGCACATCATGGACGGAAGCTTGTTTATTTTTTATATTTAGTGGATTTAATTTAATGGAACTTAAATTGGAGGCTTACGTATTATATTTACAACCACTTATAATTTTTGTTTAGGTTGATCAATATTCCTGGATGTTTTTTGTTAGCTGTATCTAATTTTAAGTTCTAAAAATATTCTTTACTTCTCAGTTTAAAAGCTTCACACATTGTGTGAACGTAAAATTAATTAAATAATTAGGTACGTTCAAAAGGTAATTTTGTTTCGTTTGTGTAATTTAGCGAGTAAAATGGTTATAATCAAATAATATATTGTTAATAAATACAGTTTTACTTCAATATTTATAATACAATTATAATAAACTATATAATTAATGAGTGCACAACAACAGCCATGTGATTTTGTGCAAATATACGTATGACAATAACATGTTGTGTATTGAAACATACATAATTAAAATTTGAAGTAGGTAAATTGGTTATTAAAACTTGTTAACCAAATAAAACATGAATAAATTCAATTTCTACATAATGACGTGGTTATTAAAATGTTTTCATAAAAAATTCAATAATAATATACGTATGTGGGTGATAATTACAATACATTTCCATTGTACACAAAAATACTGTAATTAAAATAATTACATGAAATGTCACGAACATCCTACTAATATTATAAATATAAACATTTGTAAACATGAATGGATGTTACTTGTAACTCTTTCACTTTCATACGACTTGATCAGTTTTGATGAAATTCATTTTGGTATTTTGTTGACACCCTGAATTAATGACACAACTAAAGTCAGTAACGTTTTGAAATTGCCTAAAATGGCCTACTCGAAAAAAAAATCGATTTTTATTTTGACACAAGCCGATTGCATCTGAGTGTAATGTTTTTGCAGCTACATCCAAAATTTGCACGTGGGTATTCGCGGGCAACAGCTACTTAGTATAATAATAACTATCAAAAAGTACCAGGAGACCATAAGTAGAGAAGAGAGCATTCTATTTTCCCTTACCTACCAAGCCAACTTGATTTATTAGAAGAAGATCCCGAAGAAATCTACAAAGGAATTAACACCGAGGTAGTGTTCATTACATGCAATCATCTAGTTTTTACAAACTTAATGGGACTGCACCCTGACAACGAAAAATGACCGCACATTAAACGAACTTCGTTCGGAATTGAGTTATTAAAATGTTCTTTGAAACGTAATAACGATTTCTGATACCCATTAAGGCTAGTTTACACAGGGAGTTCGTGGAAAGCGATTTCCATGGTTGGCTTCGAATGTTTGTTGGTAAAGGATAATGGTAGGTTAGATGTTTCATTGAATTTTGAGGCTTTAAAACGTTGGTAGATGAAATTTGGCATTTTGATGTTTCTGTATTTTTCAATATCATTTTGTTATAATGCTTTTTGATTATTTCTTAACTTTAAGAAAAAAAAAAGTAGGTCGTTTTAGTGTTATAATTTATTTATTTCGTCTCTTTAGCGCCTTAAGCCCAAATTATTTTTTTACTAATTTTAACCTTTACAAGAACTAGGTTATTTTTCAGGCTCCGTACCCAAAGACCTAGACCAAATAGGTAATTCTTACCATCATTCATCCCAAGTTGAAATTTTCATCTTAACTTAAGAAATTTTTGTTACAAATTCTCAATCTACCTATATTTTGCCTAAGCCAAGACTCAAACGTCAATACAAATCAGGCCAGCAAGTGCAAGTCCTCTTTCAATTAGAACACACACGACTGCTAAGTACATACACTTTGTGAATACGGCGTGGACTCTACGTCCGTTGCAATTACTCTTCTACTATGTTCAATCAAAGGGGGCTATTTATTGCCGGCAACTGTAATCATTCTGGCTCCAAGTGATGTGCTGTGCAATCAAAACTCGGTCAGTGGAGACTTATCGTTAATGTTACTCGATGTAGGAGGATTTATTCAATTATGAAATACCTCAAAATATCAGATAGTTATCTTGAAGAAGGTTTTAATTTAGTAAATAATATTTTAATGACTTTGAACGACCTCGATACACTCTAATAAATAGCAAAGACATCGTGAATGCAGCACTTACTTTGTATTAACTTAAGATTGATAACCGTCCACATGGGCCAGAAATCGGGCGGCACTAATAAATGATTCACTCTCCATTGCCGTGTACGGTAGCAGGTTAATTACTATTGCCGTAACGCGAAACTTAACGGATGATTTAGCAAGTGAGTTGGGTCGAATGGACCGCCCGCCGCTTTTTACGAGCGACGTTTCAATGAGTTAATAAATCGCAAAGTGTATCGTGATTTTAAATAGCGAAGATCATTTTGCGCAGCGTAAATTGTTTTTAATACTTTCAGTACTGAAGCGATCAAACAAAAAAGTTTCAATGCATTTTGTTTCCTGCTTTCAAAGCCTTTGTTTAAGAGGTATCGATGTTTAAAAAGAAATAAAATTGGTGCTAAAATGTTTAGTGCAAGCTTAGTTTACGTTGTCGTTGCATTTTCCCACCTAATTTGTAAATTTATTAGGCTATTTGGAAAGGGTTTGCTTTTAGAACTGGCCGCTTTCCAAAACGGGAATTTTATTTGGCCTCGCTCTTGTCAACATCTCCTAGATACAATTCTTTACATGAAGCTGTTGCTTTTATCCAATCATATAGGATAGCAAGAGGAAATGTTGTTTCTTTGTACGCAGTAGCAGGTATACAAACGGAAATCGATATAATCCTGTTGTAGTTCACGTACAAGAGTGTAGGAAGCGTATTGTGGGGCGAAAGACATTAAACTTGCATCTGTTTGTGGTTGTATAGACGTCAGGCCGCGAAACTTGCACCACTGTTGTGGAAACATAAGGCTTTCTAATATGGACGGCTATGTTTTTATAACTTATACGACTGCTTAACCAGTTTACAGCTGTTGTTACGTAACTAGAACATTGTTTTCAAATATAGAAGTTCGATTTCGGCAACTGGATAATAGACACAAACAAATCAACATACACGAGATGTGCGATACTTAAACTGCACAATATTAACTAGTAAAATTAAACTCATTTCTGTTCTGAGATGAACAGAAAGACAGACCTGATATGCGTAAAATAACATAACCTTTTAGCGTATTCTATGCTTCCTATATAATGTTATAGATGGATTTTTATAATAACTTTCGTGATGATACATACTTAAATGATGTAACGGTTTACTTATGCGTATTTATCGGGATAGACCGACTAGTTTCGGACGCAGCGGTGGGCGACCTAAAAAAAAAATACATAAAATTGCATAATATATTTTATTTGCAAAACTGTAAATAAATAACAGCGGTTGAAGCGTAAAATATGACCCGTATGTTTGTTTTAAGACGCGATGGGGCCGAAGTTTTGTTAGTGTCATCTTGAGAGAAATTTAGAAATTTAGTAGCACTCCCCTATTGCTTTGGGCGGTATTGTAGCCCGGTATAGTCTCTCGAGTCAAATTTGATATTTTATTTACTACAGTAAACTTCGACTGTATATTTTTAAGCCACTTTTAACTAACGTCGAACTTCAGAATTGTTTTATCATTGGAGCGTTTTTTGCTGACGTTAGTTTATTTTTTAGGTTTAATAGTGAATAATATCTGGTATGATTTAGTTTTACCGATATAAATAGGAAGGGGCTTTTGTATTTTAATATTATATTATTATAATTCAGGTTATTTTATACACCATACGAAATGTGGTTCATAAAATGATGATATTAATCATTTAGATGAACAAAGCAGGCAATAATTTGATAAGGCTATAATAAAACTAATGATGTAAATTAATATATTATACAAAAATATTAATTCAATTTGATTATTCCGTCAGAATATTCACTGAAAACATTTAATTATTTGTAATTCGCAAAACCTATTTGAATAAAGGCATTATCGTCGGTTAATTTTATTAGTATCCTGTTTCTATTTGAATAAATATTTGTGAATTAAGTACTCTCGATGCAGAACCGGAATTCGCGGTAATGTAATTTATTTTGGTTGGTATTAAACGTTATGTTTTGTTTAGTTTATTTTGAACTGAAAATTCTGGGTTTATATTTTGACTGGCTCTATCAACAAATTCAGCTAAATTTAGCTAAATTTGTTGATAGAGCCAGTCAAAATGTTTATTTTGTTACGTTTACTATATCTGAACCTATTTTTTCAGAAAGAGATTTCTCTCTGAGTAACCTAGGGCAACCGTTTTAGGAAAGTCTGCTGTACTTGATAAAATCAAAGAGCGTGTGCGCAGCGATGGGGAAAACAGACTCCCTACGTCAATGAAGAATCTTCTGCTAAAAGACCTCACCGGTTGGGGTTTACGGTAGTTAGTGAAAGCGTTCCCGTGGCCCCCGACAATATGCTAGCGTTATTATTGTTTTATTATGTATATTGACTGTTTTAAATAAGTTTTTTTTACTAGTTTAGTAGATAAGATTCGCAAAGCATCGCATTAGTATTAAGTTACTGTAATGATGTAATGATGATAATAAATAAATATGGAACGGAGAAGCGCTTCGGTGGTTTTAACCATTTAAAAGTCCGGCACACCTCTAGGTCCAACCCCAGGGCGAAGAAAGTACCTATATGAGGAATTTAAACCAGGTCACAAAAAAGGTGATCATTCCCTCCTTAGAAAAAAACATAATAAAATTTGTGTACAAGAACAAAACAATGCAGCCTATGTAATATATCGAAGTTTGATTTCATGATCTTGGTCCTATATTGCTTTTAGTCTCGAGGTGGACGAATGGATTGATTAATGGATTTTGCACACTAAGATAGAGATAGCTTACAGCCTTACCTGTTTCAACTGTATACCAAGAAAGGTATATGCCTCTTCGAGGAAGAAATAGAGTCAAATATATTAGGACCGAAAGTCAAGCTCAAGAAAGTACAGCTCAAGTTACAATGAGGGAATCTGGTTATTGTTTAAAAATATTATAAAAAAAATAATAATAATAAGATCATTGTAAAATTAAATTAATTCAGAAAAACAAAATTAAAATTTCAGGAAAAATATATTGTTGTTAGTAGTCCTTCGAATTTCTATTATTTTTCTTATGCTACCTTCTAAGAACTATTCGAAAAACAAAATCTATCTCCAAACAAGGTTGATAGAAACTGAAGAGGTTCTTACAATCCTCAACTCTTTCCAAAAGAAACAAACCATACACAAGTACATTCCACAAGAAAAAAAAAAGGTACAAACTCGCCAGAACAAACAAGTAACCAATCTCAACATTATTTACTTATACCCAACGAAATCACACAAAAGCTCTTATGAAATGATAAATATTGTAAGAAAACCAAATATAAACCTCGCTCCTTAATATCCAGGGAGCATTGTTGTTTGCACATCACCGTGAATGAAAATAAAAATGAATAATATAAAAATAAACAAAAGTTAGGAATTACATGTTGTGGAGACGCAGTACGTTATGTCCTTAGCGTCGGGCTATGGAACGAGCGATCGTACCTTTCTTTTATTTATAAATTCAGAATATCTGTTCTGAGTTTCGTTATGGGTCTACAACTATATGGGTCACTGTATTTTCAAAAAGAAAAAAAAATACAAGTAATATTAAATAATTGTAATCAACGATGAAAAATGATGCCATTATTTTAAAAACAGCTCGTAGCATAAAGTGCTACGAGCTGTTTTTAAAATAATGGCAAGTTTATTGGAATTTAAGTGACTAAAGGTTTTACTTGATTGTGCGGAAAATGTACTCGTAATTAGCTTAAGTAGTTATTGGTGATATTTATATCAATTTCATGCATTTGTTGCAATTATGAATGTCGTTTAATCAAAATACACCATCATTGATCGTTCTGATAGACTACCATCATGGACATGTTTTAAGCAATAACCAGTCTAACTAAACTTCATAAACGAATATTTAAATGAAAATAAACGAAAATAATTTGTTAGTGTTCCTTTTTCATCAAAGCCTAGATTTACAACAAAACCAGTACATAATAGAATAATTCGCACTCAAACGTAAGCACCTAATTAAGTTTCAGTGCGTACTCGTACATTCAAATTAAATTTAATCTCGCCTTTGTACAACATTCGCAATATTATTACAGCACCAACATTTACTAAAATATATTATGTATAACTAGGTTTTTACGGTGGCTCTAACCTGGTTAAAGTTGCAAAACGTCAACCTCCTTTTACGCATTCAGGTAAAAAACTAACCTATGTGTTAATCCAGCGTGTAAGCTAACTATACCAAATTTCATCCAAATTGGTCAAGCGGTTTAAGCGTGGAAGTCGCTTACAGCTGCAAAACATCAAACTTTATTTTGCAGTTAGATAAAAAGCCTACCCTATTTGTAATCCAGGGTGTCAGCAAACTAGATACCAAATTTCATCCAAAATTAGTCTGTTTTATTAGGCGTAAGAGAGCAACAAACATCCATCCATACCCACAAACTTCCACATTTATTATATTAGTAGGATAATACAATGTCAGGATTATTCTCTCTCTAATCTTCTAGCCGTAATACTCCTTGGAAGCACAAAGAACCAAGCATGTAGGTTGGTACACTCTCCGTCAAAAACAACTTTTATAAAATAAATTGTGTTATTCCATATACATTTGGTGCTACTATCTTCGAGATATGTGGCCGGGTTATTACACGTGTCTAAAAAGCAAAGTTACTGTGGTATGAAAAAAGGAAATTATGCTCGAACCTACGAGTATTTATATGCATACGTTTCTTTTGTAAAGAATTTAGGGAAACCTTATCTACAGTGCTTTTTTTATTAAATCTAGATAAGGTTAAAAATCATACCATGTCACTAGATAAATATTACATGTAAAGGTAATAACTATAAAAATGAATTAAGTTGCTTTTATTTTCGTTACAATATTTATTTAATAAATCAACAACAAATATACTGTTGATTTAATTAATAAATGATTAAAATAAAAGCAATTTAACTTTGTAAATAAAACATTTGTATTGGATATCTATAGGTGATAAGGTCACTTAATATCATTAAAGTACTTTAGCAATTCGCAGTAGCTTACCACTACTACTTAAAAAAACCGCTTCAAAATCCGTTGCGTAGTTTTAAACATTCAAGCGAATACACATGCAGACAACGACAGCGACTTTGTTTTATACTATGTAGTTATAGTAATAGCGATAACATGTATAAATACATATTTAATTTTTATATTTATTTGTAATTGATACACTACACAGCTATATTAATAGTAACAAGCACTAAATTATTACAGAGAACACAACATTGGTGTATCCGGAAATAGTTATCATCATGTTTGGTCGGAAGGCCATTTCCTGCGGCTAACATAAGCTGATTACAGAAAGCTAAAATTAGAATCGAACCTAGACTGCCTAATCCGAAACACAAGAGGGGTTTGCTCAGATTTAATTAACACGACGACTTGTAATGAAGACATGGTTTTCGCATTTGCATCATTAGATCAGGATAATTGATTTAACAAACGATGTTTGATTTTTAACCGACTTCAAAAAAAGGAGGAGGTTCTCAATTCGACCGTATTGTTGTTTTTTTTATGTATTGAATCCAGTTAATCCATATTTCCGGCAGTTATAGACCGATTTGAGAAATTCTATTTTTTTAATTATTTAGATGATAATACCGTAGTCGGAATTATTGGGAGCATTGATTACTATGCTTGCTGTAGTGTCAAAATTGTACCCTCCTTCCTCAACCATCTTTTCGTTGAACCACAAAACTACAATGACTTTAGTTACCAACATGTATAAAAAATTGAGAGAAGATAAACCGGCCAAAAAAAAACAAAATATCTATTAATAATATTTGTTTTAAAAAATGTCGTAGACCGTATGTAGAATAAAAATCATTGCCAGTTCCCGTCAAACGCGAAAATAAAAGAGGACAAAACATCGTTATGTTAATTAACGCAGTAAAACGCAACAAAGGGTTTATTTGAATAAATACCTAGTACAGTTCAGATACAAAATTGATTTTGTGAAACACACGTGTGATCCGTTAACTCCATTATCTAGTTATACCACGCAGGATCAAAATAACTATTGAATAAAATAATAATTTTGTTGACACAACATTGAAACTTTTTGATTCTATGATAAGAGCTTCAAATTTCAAATTTATGCAAACCTCTCGTCTATTCCGCGTGATTTATGAAAAAGAAGTTATACATCTGAGCGATAACTATTCATTTGTAATTATTAACGGCATTTTGTGATGCACCAACTTATGAAAATCAAACAGTGTACTAATCTATCGCAACTCCTCATTAATATCTAAAAATGACAAGCGACGCCGCGGGCCACACTGCTACTTCAAACTAATTAGATCCAGGGGCTGTATTGTATTACCAGTTTATAAACCTTTGTTCAGCACGAGAGATGAATCGTCTCAATAGAAACAATAGCAAATTGCTGAGAACAAAAGACCTAAAATTAAATTTGCAGACGTCTTCCGTCAGAGGCAAAGACAAAATAGTTTAATATAACACACACACGCTAAGCAATTAAGCCTTAAGATGATATTAAGTAGAACGAGTTTCAGTGCTCTTGAATTATTTTGTACTATCTTTCTCACGTCCACCACGGTACGCGACTCGATACGATCTTTCCGCAAATGGAAATACACTGCTGCTTAAATTCGAAACTATTCTCTCACGCTCTAATTGGCACAGCATTGTGGAGCGAACGAGAGACGTATTCTAATCTTAGATAATTAGAAGGTAAAACGTCATTGTAGAATGTAAATTTAGGTAGAGGATTTCGCTGCGAAGTTGTCTGAACTCGGACAACGTAAGCTTAAATTAATTTTAATTCAATCCTTCTTGTTCGTAGTTTAGTGAAAGATGCATCTGCTTAGTAAAGTTTGGGCTCATTTGTAGATGGAGTTTGTTATCCGAAGTATGATCAAATAGGATTTTAGAACAGTCTAGACAAAGACGCTAGTTTCTGAGCGGAGGAACTACTAATCTTATGCAATTGTATTGATTACATCACATGTTCGTAGCTACGTAAGCTTAGAAGATTATGCTTTGTTTTCTACTTTCATAGACTAAAAAATTGCCCCCACATCGACTTAGACATTTTGACAAATAGTTGACGTTTATGAATATTAGTTTTTTTTATTTCGCCTGAATAAATTAGCCTGAAATCACCCACGATGGATAAGCCTCCTTTTTTCTTCAGCCGTTTCTTCGAAAAAACAAAACACAATCAGCATCAAAACATGACGTATAACAAAAAACAGTAGCAAATAACTGTAATGAACAAGCACATAAACCGAATCCCCGTGTGAAGTACAAGAGCGCGGCATATGGACGATATGTGGAAATTAAAACGTGGGGTCAACCTAACGCCGGCTTCTCACGCTAGCAAAGAGGTCGACACCGAAACTGTTACAAGTGGGTAAGTGACAAGCAAATTTTATAAGTGAACTACATTAGTGTTTTGTTTCATAAAAAAAAAAATACTGCGAAGTTCCTTTTTCTAAAATATGTGTAATCTTTTTCGTTTAAAATATGTGTACAAGTCGAGTAAGTTTAAAAATGTTATGTACCTTTTTTTGTGTAATCCAGTGGAAATCCTCATGGACTGCCCTCTTCAGGCATGACTGTGAAGTTATCTGAAAAATTGTATAATAACACTAATAAAAAGTATTATGTTAAGAATATAATATGACGGGATTGTTGGTCTAGTGGTTAGTGGCCCTGACTGCTATACCGGAGGTCGTGGGTTAGATTCCCACCCAGGACAATTGATTGTGTGAAGAGCATGATCATTTGTTTTGTGTCTGGGTGTAATTTATCTATAATATGCATTTATTTAGAAATATATAAGTATGTTTATCAGTTGACTTATACGTATAACTCAAGTTACTCTTGTATACTTAATTTGTGACTAGATGGCGTTGTGGGAAAAACAAAATATGTATGTTTTCTGTGCACGCTTTTGCATTAGGCCCAAAGCGACACGTGTGTCGTTAAGTTTATTTTCTTAAGCGATGGTGGGTGGGAGAAGTCATGACTATTTATCGCTACCGTCAACCCACACGAGTACTCGTGCTTTTCAATTAATGATTAATAGTTTCACATTCAAGTTTTTCAATGGGAACTAAATAAAGACACTAATAACCCAACTTAATTAATTACTGATTTTGTTGTGTTTGATTACACCATTAAGAATTATCATTATAAATGCTTGATTATAACGTACATATTTTAGTTTAAATCATATTTTATTCTCATAAAGACATACAAAAAATAGTCTAAGTGACTATTTTTTGTATGTCTGTACATGAGAATACAATTAAAAACTAAACTTAATATTAAAACTACAAGTAACCGCCACCATAACAGATCGGACTAATAATATAGCATAATGTTTTCAATATCCATGTTTTTCCGGGGTTTCCAATACCATAAGTTTTCACAAGATTGTTTTCAACCATACATTATCATGAAATAACAATAAAAATAACTAATGCTTACATGACTGTAACCCCTTGCCTAAACGACCTACTAAATGTATATTATTTATGATGTCGTTAACAAGTAAAAGTTGTAAATTACTGCGATAACCATCGAGAATAGAAGCTATAAAATTTTTGGGTATTTAATTAATTATTAGTAGTAGTTGTTTGTGTAAATTTTGCGGTTCAAATGAGAATAGGAATGACTATAGTAGTTTATGAAATACGTGTGTTTTTTACATAAACTATTGATTGAAATTTTCCATTTTTTTCTAGTTTACTTTAACGTGGTTGGTTTGTTTTAAAAAAATATTAATCTTCTTTTTACATGTGTCCCATAACTGGGCAAACCCAAACAACATGGAAAGAAAATTGAGAAATAAACTTAATACAAAAATGGCGCCGTGTCATTCCTATTCTTAATTGAATCGCGTTATAATTATTTAGGCTAGTGACGTCTAGCAGGTTGATTAACTGTAGCGCATATAACGCACGCGAACGAGGGGAGTTTAAATTAAACTTAAAACTACACCTGACATACAAAACAGGTAATTAGGGGCTTTAAATAGGATTCGGACATTTTTAAAACATATTTTTCGTTCATAAATTGGCCTTTTCAAAAATTCGTTATTTAAGTTTAGGTGCAACATATTATTACTGGCTCGGTTCGATATTAGTCGGTTATTCGTCATTGATGTTATACATTTAAATAAGCAACTCATAACAATAATTTTGTAAATATTTGAGAGTGAAGACTCTTCTCTTAAACTTTGCAGACCTCTCTGAAGCGAGACGTCACACTACACGCCGTAGAATGACGTCTCTTTCCCACAACTGCTATAGTTCCTAATCTAAGTCGATATAAATGTATGTACAAGTAGGTTCCAAAGGAGACTGAAACGATTACATACAAGTTTGGGCCTGTAATGTAATAAGATGAAAATGGTTTCAATTGATAGATTCAAACTTGTGTGTCCCTCATTGAGAATTTTATGAATTTTGGCAATCTGAGAGCTGAGTTATAAGGGGTTCAGTGAAAGGAAGGTTATGTTAAAATCTGTACCTAAAAGCTGATTTCTAAAGTGAAAACATATGTTTTTAATCCGTACAAATAAAGCAGTAGTGGTTGAAAATCAATCATCAAATCAACAATCAGAATAGCACTCAAAACAGAACAGAAAATATCAAAATACAAAACGAATAAGCCTCCTGTCAATGTTAGTAAACTGCTTGTGCACAGATAAAAAATATAGAATTAATAGACATGTAATCGATAGTCACTACATTTATTTTTATGTAATTGATGATATGTTATTCATTAATATAGTTAAGTATAACCGAAATACCACATTTCACTATTTTATTTAAGCTAATTATTTGTTTTAAGCGTTTCGGTTTGTAATTGTGTTAACCAAATCTTATTTATCGATTTTTTTTATCGATTATCTAATCTCCGCTTCCAGATTGAGAATTGAACTGGTTTTTGGTCTGTTTATATAAAAAAATATGCCTGATTTTTTGTATTATATCTCAACTTATTACATTTTGGCCCAAAACTTTCCGTCTCCTTTTCAATAAGATTTATTTCTAAGTATTGTACGTGTAAAATAATCTAACAGTCACGCAATTGTATATTAGCATTCTAAAAAACATGATGGAATTCTTGGAACGCTACATAAGAATGTTTTACTGTACGAGTACATCGAGATAAAAAACCGAGCTTCAATCAATGTTAACGAGATGTGTATTTTATACAGTACGGAAGTAGAAATGAAAGCGCTCAACAGATTAGATTACTCGAAACGAATAAAAACTTCTTACGTTGAAAATACTTGATGGAAATTGACTAATTGTTATGAATTGATAAATTCTGGGAAAGGAATCAAAACAGATTTATTTATTTTAAAAAGTAATCGAAAATGTTTTGGTTAACTGAAACCTTACCAGAAAAGGAGATGAATTTTCAAAATTGGTTTCTATAGCTTCGTTTCCCAAAAAACTAGGAGTAGAAATCAAAATGGCTTGAAAATTTGAGGCCTGACCAAGAGAACGTTAAAAATCAAATTTAAATCATTCACCCATATTTAATGCAAGCTTAGGACATGAATTTTCTAAAACTTCATGGTAACACGAACCCTGAATACTAAGTGAGAGCTAAAACAAGTAAACAAATAATGTTACATCCTTATCAACAAAAGAGTACCTTTCAAACAGTCTTACATCACCAATTAGATTCCAGTTAGCCTTACAAAGTTGTTGGAAATCCTGCGTGAAGTCCTAACACCTCACGAAACTCTTGTTAGTTGCGAACTTGCAATCTGTTTGCTTGAAGGAGTTGAGTGGCCCCCAACGCTATCCACCTAACTTGTTACACAAATGTTTTCCAACCAAATTACGTCATAAAGAACAAATAACTAAGTTTCGTAGAGTTTTTATTATTTATTATGAGACTGGATATTGATATGTAACGTATAACAATGGTATTATTGGCAGTATTATCTTTTGTGAGATAAGGAAAATAGGACTGATGTTACGGAAATGTTTTTTTTTTCCTCGAGATGTATTTTAGGGTTGTGTAAGAATAGAATCTTTATTTAATTATTTTTGACAATATACGTGGTTTACCACCACTCAATACTATATTTTTTTCTGTAAGCTTCGATGGATGGATGGATGTTTGTTATAATTTCACACTGCATCAATTTCAATAAAATTAAGTAAAGAGTAAGCTGGCACCTTGATTAACATACAATCTACTTTTTAACCGATTGCGTCATTTGACCGATATTATGGGCAACATTTAGGAAAAAATAAATCAGTTATAGTTATTGAAGCGAGACGCTACTCTATACCGCGTAGTGCTTTATCACAATTCTACAACTCCTTCAGATTTACTTCATGAGACGATTGGCTCTTCGAATCAGATAGTACTATAGAACATTCTATGTAGCGGTATTTGTATTTAGGATCTCACATAAATTCACTTTAGACTATTTTAATTAAACTCAGTCTAGTTACCAATTACATTGGAAGCTAACCCTTTCGCATTCAGGTTAAACTATTCCAACTAAAATTGTGTTTAAGTTGTTTCAAATACGACTATAGCAAAACGTGCTTGATCATTTATATTTTTAGAAATTTCAGTACCTCAAAATGACATGGTTAGCATAATTTTGAATAAATTGAGACCACTTTTCTTCTTACAACTCGCGATATTTGTGAACGATTTGTTAAAGCAAGTTCGAAATAACAATAGCTTTTAAATCGCATTTTGAAAAACGTCATTCGTTCAAACATCCATTGCTTTAAATTTCACACTATCGCTACTTCTTACGGAGTAGAAGCTTTCAAGCGATTGAATTTCACCGTCCGACATCTAGCTCCGGGCCATATGTTGCAACTTGTGACTTTTCTATTGAATTTTATTTATCCCTAGACCAATATCGATACATAAGTGAAGCGATAAATATGGCTTATTTATCAATCTGATTTGTGAGAACGAAATTGGGAATAATGTATCCTCCCCTTTACGTCAAACGACGAATGTCATTTCGGCAGGTAACATACATATTTGTGAAAATCACATAAGATGAAGGAGGATCTAAAGTTACTGTAAATTTGAAAAATATCACATAGAATTATTTTTACACACACTTCTAACCATGGCTTTACCGACCTTTAAGGATCGGACAGTTTAAATTAATATTGGTAAAGGAGTATGAGTTTTAGTTATTTAAAGAAATAAAGCGAAATGTAATCAGTTGACTTTACTACACAACTATAATTATTACCAACTCCGACTAAAACCACTAGGCCCTTTTTCACAAATTAAAACCTTTAGAAAACAAGTTAATCGTTTTATACGTTTTAGTTTTCAATCAGACAGCTGATAAACATACTTCTCTTAATATATGCATGTAGGATGAGACGGACAGGATAGATATTGGCGGAGCGTTTAGATAGTCTTCATCAGCCATTTTGAATGTCTTGTTGAAGTAAAGTCTTCGTTACATCGCTTGATTATCGTTTATTACAATTACATGATTAGTTTTACAAACACGTGGAAGATGATAACAGATTCCTTTGTGAAACACGGCGAGTTCTGCACTTCCGTCCGTTCACCATCAGGGTTCACCTTCCAAGAATCCTCTTCAGGGCTTAGCACAGACCTCACCCAAGCAATCCAGTCGCCTCACTCCGACTGTCATACTTGACGTTCCACAAACAATCTCATATTTTCGCTGGCATCGGCGTTACACCACGCAGGTATAATAGGTATACGACCTCTCCGACATAATATACCACCTCTCCGACAAGCATATTATAAATAAAATCACACCCAGATATAGAACAAATGATCGTGCTCATCATATAAACATTTGTCCTGGATGGGAATCGAACCCACGACCTCCGGCTTAGCAGTCAGGGTCACTAACCACTAGACCAAAAGGCCTGCCAAATGGTTATATGAAAGCCCTAGGAATAATTGTTATTGTGTATTTTCATAATTTTCACCATTATTGTTTCTATATTATTAGAACAACAGCGGTGAAAATGTAACGCGATACAGAACTTCGTTTGCCTAGAAAACGTTAGGAAAATCTTAACACCGCCATTCAGAAACACGCTCTCAACTAACAACGCCATCTATCGAGAAACTAGGTAAACTTTTGAATTAAATATATATTTTATCTCTAAATCACGTATGTGTGACTAACGTAGTAGCGAACGTTAGGTAATGTGTAAATGTGACTCAACGCAGACGTTACGATTGCTCAATGAGGATAACCTGATTTATGCATACAAATTTCTTATTATTAAAACAAGCCATTGTGATAGCGGAAAATTATGAGATAAGAAAAACAAAGATGTATAACAACTAAAGATTGCAAGGTCATAGTTTACATGTTGCAAAAAAACATCAGTCATGTTTTACAATCATAATATTAAGATTTTTATTTTATGTATTCGGCGCACCAACAATTGTTTATACGATAAAAATATTAATTACATTCATCATAATACAATAATTGTGTAACAATCTCTTATGGGTTAGCGCAGCATGCGTTATACTAATAAGTTTTAATGAGAAGTATTGCAATTTTCTCAGGGATGATTGTAGAGTATTTATGTAACCCATTGTTTACAAAGAGAAATTTCTAGAGAAGTTTTCAGGGAACAATAAAATAAGAAACGTGACGGTAGCACGGGAGACGAATGGGAGAGCAAAGGCGTTATTCCGAAAACTTTACACCGTTCCCCTTCAAATTGCACTTGGTGAAAGAATTAACAAAATTTGTTTTTTATTTGTAACTTTACTGCTTTCGCTTGTAAAATACAATCATTGTGTTGTAAGATTATAAAGTTATTTTATTTAACTTTTTATTTTGGTATATTATAGTTTTTTAATTGTTACCGATTCATTTTTCTGCGTCTAATTTTTTTAACAATATAAATAATACAATATATTTTTACAGTCATTTAATTTACTAACAAACCTAAATCAAAACTGTTTTGAGAAATTTTCCACTTCGACGGGTCCTACGTAGACTAGTACAAGTGCAAAAACACAACTTTACAGGAGAGCGGTTTAAAGGTTCTAAAGCTTGTAACTTTGTCGTAAATCAATAAAAACACTTGAAATTTTAGTATGTTATATTTTAATATTTAAGAAATAAAACTGCATTATTGGATTTTATTTTTTTTGTATACTTTGGAAAATAGGTTAACTTGCATTGATGTAGCCTGTTTTCTTTACTACGGTAGAACCTGTAAACTGATACAAGTGGCCACTTATACCAGTATATAGTGTACTTGCTTACACTTATAATAAAGGAAATCTGAAGGATTTTACTCTATAAACATAGTATTTCCATGTTATTGACCAATATGAGGTTATAATATTATAAAATAATATCTACTTTTATCTACTTTTATCGACTTTTTTACACTTACAACAGTTTACTCAGTACTGGAAAGCTACTTGCAACAGTTTTCTGTATTATTATTAACTGTAAATATTTAAATTAGTGTGGCAAGAAGTTAAATAAAAACATTTAACATACAAAATAACACTTTATTTTAGATAGTAGCATTCTTAATAATGAAAAATAAAATCATTGGCCTTACCATCTTAAAAATAACAAAAGAAAAAAATGTAACCTTCTTAATTTTTGTAAAAAAAAGGTTTGATTTATAAAGAGGTTTTCTTACAATAATACCTAACTGTTTTTTTTTTATTTTTAAGACTAGTTTGTCTTGAATTTCATGACATTTTTCTTATAAATAGCATTTCCACTATTTTTTTCAGTTACTTGTACGTTGACGTTTCTAATTTATTTCTCCCTTTGCAGATCCGCCAGAAAAGGTGTTTTAAAGAAATTAGTATTACCTTTGTGCAACTCTTTTCGAACTATGTGCTTCTATTAAGTGTAAAGTTGTGTACATACCTTGTTAAATGTATAAAAAAGTAACACAAAACAGGGCAATGAGACCTTAGAGTCTAAATCAGATAATGGAAAATTCATTACATTTTTACAACTTGTATTAAATGGTGATTTGTGTAGGGCACCCTTCATACGAATGTCTCATAACATCACCACACTCGTCATACTTGTTTAAGTATGCATATTATACATTTGAAATTATCCTGTTAATATAGTTAACGCGAAAGTTGTATAAGTATAGATTAGATGTTTGTTACTCTTTGACGCTCAAACGACTTAACCAATTTTGAAGAAATTTCGTATGGAGTTAGCTGACAACCTGGGTTAAGACATAGACTTTTTAACCAACTGCGTCAGAGGAGGGCAATTTTTTGCAGCTATAACCGACACTCGTGCGGTCGAAGTTGCGGGCGACCACTAAGTCCTTTATAAGTTTTATTTGAATGTCTTTGTATTACTACACGCAAGTTTTTGATTGAACTTAATTGTTTTTTCAATACTACAACTTTACCAAAATAAACTGAGGTTGCGAATATCGTTTACCTCTGGAATATACTAACACCTTTAAAAATTATGTACTTGAGTACAAAAACAAAAAAATTGACTCGTCAGTTACCAAGTAGCAAAATTTGGTAACTCCTTACGTTAATTTCTGCAAAAAAATGTATTAAAAGTAGTGTCGTTATTTATTTTATTAGTTTATAGATATCTATTATTATTGAAATAATGTAAGTTACGTCAGATAACAATATCACGAAAATAAAACAAAGCCACATGTGACTTTGTATACTACTACTTTGTGTACCTACTGATTTAAATGTAAAATTTATTAAAAAAATAAAATAGTAATTAAAAAAACAAAAAACCCGTCTGTAAAAAACAACCACTAACTAAAAAGGGAAAAACAAACTATAATTTAGTGTGAAGAGTAGGTATACAGTACACCGTGCGTCTACCTTATATAATTTATACGTTAAAAATTTATGCAGGCGGGATAAGCAAATCTACAATCAATACAATCTGTATCTAGCATTAGTCTAACATTAATTAAACCCTTTTGTAGAAATCTTAGCACTGTCAATTTAGTAATTTGTTTGTCAATTTTTAACGCATAAATTTATTAATAATTGACCTCGTGAGCCCTAATTGTTGTGACTTCTTACCACTACTTACTCAAAGCAAACAAAACTTGTTAAATATATAAAAAAAAGTAACACAACCTCCAAAAACAGGGCCCGGAATAGTTTTGATACAAAGGAATACGTTATCAGTTAACGCAGTTATACCAGTGTTAACGTGCTCCTAACTCCGTCGCAGCGCGCATACTGGAGTAAATGGCACTTGCGCGTACGTGACGCGGCGCACGCGACTACCTACACTGGTGCAAGTGACTTACATCAGTGTAGATGGTCGTGTGACCGAAAATCATGTCACTTGTATTAGTTTACAAGTTTGTATCTCTGAAATTACTTAATAAAATAATATAAATTTTTCAGGGTATAAAGTTAAGGTAAATTTAAGGCTATTGGTGCAAAAAAACGTATTTTGGTGTTTTGCGGGTTACACCAGTATACGTAGGACCCGTCGACTTGGCCTTTTCAGAAGAAAAAAAAAATTAAATGAAACATATTAATAGATATCTTTTAAAAAATATTTTACCACGTCTTTTACTTTTGCCTTTTTCAAGAAAAATATAACCTTCCTTTGACATTATTCGTCGTGCTCTTGTCACTGCTGGTGTACCTGCTGTTCTAGAACCGAACGGTTTGGTGCGCAGCGATGGTAAGAGACCTGACGGGATGTCTTTACTTCCCTGGAAATTGGGCCGGCCTTTGGTGTGGGACGCAACGTGCGTCGACACCCTTGCGCCGTCCCATGTTCTAAGTTCGGCGGTCGCGCCCGGCGCTGCTGCTGGAGCTGCGGAAACCCTAAAGCGACGAAAATATAATAACCTTACGGGCAATTATATTTTTGAGCCCTTTGGGGTTGAAACGCTTGGGCCATGGGGACCGGGTGCACGAGCTCTGTATAAGGAACTCGCTAAGCGCTTGGTCGACTCCACCCGTGATCAGAGGGCTGGACTGTATTTCGCGCAAAGAATTGGTATTGCCATTCAGCGTGGTAATGCAGCCAGTCTCCTGGGCACGTTTCCCGCCATTGACGGAGATGAGGATATTTTTTTCGACGCTTTGTAAATATGTAATTTTTTTAGTTACATAAGTTTAGTCATAAATGTAGATATTTTTTGTTTTAGTATTGTTTCTGTTAAATAAATATACCTTCCTTTTAATTTCACTTTAAACAGTAATGTAACAGGGCTACAGAAGTAGCTAGCAGTTAATCAATCCACAGTCATGGTCGCGAATGCTTGGCACTCCATGTATCCACGTCGCGACGTAATTTATGTCCAACCTGATAATGCCTGGAGGCTAGTTTAACGCTAGTATTAATATTTTTTTCCTCCAACATAATGTTAACATTGAAAAATTAGTTGAATTTAAATTAAATGTTTGTAACGCTTGTTTTACTTTTGTAGAGCAACTGTAACAGTACTAATTACAATTAAATTGTAGTTTATAGCAAAGTGTGTCGAGGTATCATTAATTTTGACATGCATGTAAGATTGGTTGATTAACTTTACTAATATGAGTCAATTATAATATGTTATAATATCAATGAAACTCTTTTGTCATAAATTTTAAAATAACAATATTACGTTAGTTATACAGTTGATTTTAACTATTCGATCAAAAAAGATTGAAATGGTTTGTGAGGGAATATGGATGTTTGATACTCTTAACGATTAAATTGCTAAACCAATTTGAATTAAATTTGATATGGAGGCAGCTGATACTCTAAATAAATGTGTAGACTACGTTTTACCCAATTGCGTAAAATGAGGTTACAGTTTTTGCAGTTATAACCGGCTTCATCGCGAGCGAAACTGTGAAAAAAAGCTAGTATAAAATAAATTGACCAACAATAATAAAAGTGGGTGGCATCAATTACAACTAATTTCTTTAAACAAAACAGTAATTTGTACACAAATCGCTATTTAAATAATTTTGGATTAAAATCAAGGTCAACATACAATAGAACAGAGTTCAATAACTTTTAACTGATAACGTAGAGCTTGCGTGTCGACTGAATACGAGTATATTCAAAATAAATTAGACATTGATTTATAAGACAGTGGACACTCAAATATTAAATAAAAATAATGTACGATTTGCTTCACGTTTGCATAAATGCTAATGCTTATAAAATTCGCAATGATACCAGTCATTCATATTCGTTTTCCCAACCTTTTTATCTCATAAGTTTGATCATTTCCTCAATAGATGGCGTTGTTAGTTGAGAGCGTGTTTCTGAATGGCGGTGTTAAGATTTTCCTTGTGTTAACTAGGCAAACCAAGTACAGTAAAGCTATACATTTTTACCAATTCTGTTCTCATGAAGAAACAGTGTTGGTGAAAATGTTTGCTAACACTCAATTTAATAACTAGCTTTCATTATAGAAAGCAAGAAGAAAGAAAATACATTTAATTGCGTAATTGAGGACGCATACATAAGTACATGACAATCAATATAATAAATAAAACTAAAAAGGGCTAAAATAGAAAGAAAATAAACATGAGGGGGTAGTATGCGTCACAACCACGCAATACGGCCCTCGCTCAGCATGATGCTGCGACCCCGTGCGAGACAAAGTCCCAGCGCTGATTTTCAGCGACAGCCGAAACTAACGTTATTATGTACCTTATACGTAGCTTTAAGTTACGTACTACTCGGTACTACTAAAAAATTATACGCAGGTTCTACAAAATTGGTAGAACGATTTTCAATCACTTCAAAAAAATACATAATCAATTAAATAATTGTAATATTAAAATGTTTTGCTCAGGAGTCTCGGCACCAGTTCCCAAAGTTATTTTATTGTAGTTGTAGAAACGTGACAGTACACTGTAGAGCACTCTTTACAACATCAATAATATTACTTCGACAAATATTATTTTAATATTCTTATCAAAATTAAAAACAACCAGTGATTAGATCCTAAAAATAATATGTGGAGTCCCACCACCTAAACTCAAAACCAACCCATTTTTACGTTTCGTAATAAAAACCCTTAAAATTTGAAATCCTGTAGCGTAGTTGCTTACAATGATTGATTTACTTTTCACATTAGTTCTACAAACTAAGCCTACAGTAAGAGCCCTTGAACTAATTAGAAAAACTCGCTATGAATTTGAATTCGCAGTACTGTATGTGTATTAGATGTTTTATTTAAAAAAAATGTATAGAACTACATGATTAGGTATGAACGTCAACTTTAAATTGTAAAGAGAGCGTCTAGAGATTTTTAACAGCTGTATTTTACGATAAGATATCAATGTACGCATTAATTCTTCTTCACGTACACATTATTTAATACAGCTCTTCTAATACCTATCATTTATACAATTGCTTGTATAATCAATTGTTTGATTTATTCAGTTTTGTGTAACATTGGGTGATTGTATTGTTGGAGTGCTTATTTTTAATAAATAAATAAATAAATAAATAAATTGGCAGCTCCACCATCGTAAAGGGTCAAAATTTTTCTATGACGACTGACGTTATGTCAAATTATCAGACAACGTGCAACAATAAGTCAAGGTTATCGAGTTCCAATATCTATTCTATGGCTGCCATTTTTTACGAAAAACAAGCAACAAGAAACTTCCAGATATTTATGAAATTGTTATTATTCAGCTAATTGGTGTAAGTAGTTAAAGTTAAGTTTAGTCAAAAAAATCTTCGGAATTCATTGAAGTAGGCAGGTGATATTTTTTTACCTTTTAAAAGAAATTGTGGTAAAAATCACAGCAAGCGTCAAATCCAGCAACCTCAATCAGAAACCCGTACCCGCCACGCAAGCATGACGCGGTACAAAAAGCTATCAGAACTAATTGTGTGCCAACGAAAAGAAAATTTCGATGGAAAGAACTGATTGCCCCATCGATAAGGAGCCATTATAGTAAACTTGGAGTGTTTCAAAAGAAACTTGGTGCATACGCCCATATATTTAACAAGTCTTAACGAGTTCGTTTTTTTTTTATTTATTTTTCGCGTGATTGTATTTAGGAGCGTTTGTTTTCGACAACTTTACACCAATTTTGTTGGAGTAATAACCGTAATTTTTGAAAGAACAACGGTTTTGGACTGTTAAATTGGTTTTATTAGGTTATACTTGAGTCGCCAGAAATAAGTTCAGATTAGACGTTGTTGAGGCCCGTTTTATGATAATGTCTCATTTGTAAGGAAAATGTTTTGGGTAAGAATTTTAATGTAGGTCAGGGGTTGACCTTCAAAATAAAGTAATTTAATGTTTCAATCCTTCGATAATTACAAGTTTGGAGTCGACACGTTGCGACGGCTTTGTGGAAGTGAATTTCTTTATGAGTGGATGAAAAATATTTATTTAAATAATGCTATGTTTTAAAACTTGACACGAAAACGGAACACACCGTCCAAAGAAAATTGTAGCTATCGAAGTTATGTCCCCCTTTAAGTTATTTTTCCCTTTTATCCGGGGAATTCCTCCTGGACTTTCTCCACCTTGGGAAGGCGGAAAGACGGACCGGACTCCTATCGGCCAAAACCACAGGAGTACTTTGCCTTTCTCTTCTACCAGGGACCACGGGAACGGAACGCAAACTACCGCGATAAGTTATGTATCTAACAAGTATCAACTTCCTCACCAAACAAAAACGCTCAATGGTAAATCAATCCGATAACACCAATATTTTCGAGCTATAAATAAATATATCGAAAAACGGAATCAGTAATGATTGACATTTTAATAATTAAACGAATGTAATTATCTCAAAACGGTAGCGTGTCAACGTGATGGATGACTCACTATCTGTTGTCATCGCTTCGATATTATTTTGAGTACACTCAACATAGTTTGAGCACAGTTTAATAATATATACAGTATGAAGTCTTCATATAAACGGACTCAGAGCTGGATGCGAGTGACTGAAAACAGATCTCAGTGGTCACTTGGAGAGGCCTATGCCTAGCTGTAGACTGCGATAGGCTGATGATGATGATATAAACGGGCGCAACGAGAGTTATGCATGCGCTCTCGGATCGTGGCATAATACATTTGTGTCGCAGTGACGAATGGACGGTGACTTGTTAATGTAATTGTGGGTCCTGCGCGTGATCTCTCTCCGGTCCCATCGGGCTATGAGAGTATAGGAATAGAGAGTGCCAGGTACACTCTCTATTTATATGTTTGCGCACACGCTTGTGCACTATATATAATATGTCCGACGTAGCTGGCTGGTGTCATAGTAACACCAGCCGCCGTGGCCGAAATCGGTCCGGACATTATTATTAATGTAATTAAAATCTGTAAGGTAGGCAGCCCTATAACTGTTACGTAGGTACCACGCGACTGTAGGCATTTTTTTAGAAACGACAGTGTTAAAGTACTGTATGTATGTATACTATGATTTGAATATCGTCATCGGAGTAATATTAGTTTCAAAATATATGGATTAATGTTAGAATAGCGTGATTGTTGTGCTTACGTATTTTGGATTTTGTATGTTATGAGAGAATTTAAATATAAAATAGATTGGAGGGCTTTTAAGATTTCAGGTTGTTGTAAATTTGTTTACGACCTACGCAGTCTATTTAAAGTATCCCAAAGAGCGTCTAATGTACTAAGAGTTGACGTCATGAGAATCTGAAAAAATCTGACTTTGGACGCAATAAAGAAGATTTCTGAAAATTATTATTATAGTCACTATGGCATGTGATTACAAAATTCATATTTCTAATTAAAAATGTAACATTAAATCTACCATATTTGCTGCATTTTTATGTATGAAGAAATTTATTCTGTACAATTAATGACACGAATAGTAGGTTTATGTTCTGTCTCGAACAATGATGACGTTAAAATGGCTGCTCCGCTTACTCTATGCCTTAGCTGTCGTAGAAGGAGACTTATGAAAATACTATTATCATAATGGCACCTCACGAACTGAGCTCCATGGCGTCGACAAACTGACCCAGTCACGTGCATACTTCTTAATGCCCATTTGGTTGCATTTGGGAATTCTCTCTTCAAGTAGGGCAATATATAACGATAAACTATCAGACTCATTTATGTATGAATTATACTAAAGTAAATGAAAGCGAATAATAGAAAAGACATTAAAAAAAACATTGTCCAAAGCAGAGGTATTTAGTAGTTTGATGACGCCCAAAATAATGGCAGTCCATAAGAAAAGGCGTTACAAAAATAAATATCAGCACTATCAACTTCCAATTAAAAATACTGCACGATTGCAACAAACAGATCTCTGTATTCCAGTAAATATCTCGTCTCCACTCTAAACTAGATTTGTGCGAATTCATGAAGCCCCCTACAAATGGAAGAAAGCAAACAACAATAACAAACGATATTTCCTCTGTAGTCGCGTGCAATGGCGGCGCGAATCTGTTTTCTCTCAATGATTTGTCTCCAAAACGTACCGAATCTCTGCTGGGCGCCAGCCAAATGTGCAGTTTATACAAACATATCCTTGCACTTAATTTCACCCTTACACGCAAGGAGCAAAGTCGAAATTTGAGTGTTTTATCTGCATTTATAAGTTTGTAAGTATGTAGCTTGAATTCCGTTGGGCTCCTAGTCTAGTGCCAGACGGGCCACTCGACTCTCGTGATCCTTCCATGAAAATAATATTTTATTATTGTCATAATATCCGTTTTGATAGTGTTTGTTGATGTTTACTTGTTTTGAGTATGTGCAGTCATTGATATGTGTAGGCAATTGTTTACTCACAATGATAGGTTTGACACTTGATGCAACATTAATGCAAAACGAAGAATATTACCAGTAATTTTAAAAGCAATTTCATTCAATGGATTTAAATAATTCTTATTTCAAACAAAATTATTTTCTCCTATCATGTTACACACAATTTCCAGTGGTCACTGCAACTGATTTCTCTTAATTAACCTTTGCATCGCTGGCAGGCATTAGCTGCTATGAATTCATTTCCATTTTCTCTCGCAAAATGAAATCCATAACGTTCCTTTCATTAACACAGATAATAAGATTATCTTCATTCATTTGTACTGAATCATGTCTTTTTGTGCACTCAGGCTTTCATAGCATTGGAAGTTCTAATTTAGGAAGCGGTCCTCTTGAGTGGGGATGTCCGCATAAAATTAAACTTGCGACCCGTCCACCGCAGAGGCTTTTTGCTCTTCGACCCGGTCCGGCGATACAAATGAATTAAAGAAAGTTTACCCATCTTTCATTGCCTTGAATAAAAATGATCATTGTTTCCTTTTTTCCATTCCGAATGCGAAAATTACAATAAACTTGTCATGCGGCGTGACTGCCTAAAGTTTTGTTAAGTTATTTTCAGTAAGCCCAATTGGTTGTAGTATTTAAATGGTATTTCCCGAAATATGGAAGTTTGTATACAGGCTGTTTAATGTTTTTACGCAAAGAACAATCGGTATTTTTGTTGATATCTGAACCAATCAGGAACACTCTGTCTTTAAGATAACTTGGTAATTAGTATCCGTTTTGCAACTTAAAATAGCAAATTACAATAAAATAAAGAAGATAAGTCATCTAATGTATCAAGCAATTGGTACATTATTACCTTAACAGGGCCCTCAATAAAACAAAGTGTTATATGCTCTATAATTGTTATAACTTCATCAGCAACTCCAGCCATTCCAAATAGAACATAAACCACTACAGACTGTATTTCACACGTCATTAACAAAGTTGTCGTTTCTAAAGTTATTTACTGTGTTCGACATGCAACTCGAAAAAACACTAATGAGCCCATTCGAATTCTTTCCTCGCATTACGTGGAAAAATGAAGTCATTTCATAAGGAGGCGAAGGGGGAAACCGAACCACCCTGCATTTTTGCACGACCACAAAACGTCTAATATTTCAGAACACCAGGTCTAATATAAAGTTGGGCATCATTTGACTGTACGAAGTTGCCTCTAAATGTTTGAAAGGGGAACCCATTTCAGTCGAAATGCAGCTTAATTAAAGTTTAGCCGTGCTGTTGAGAGCGAATGGCCCGCCTTCATAATTTATTCCTGCGGGATATAATTCGGCCGGATTTAGTAACAAACGTGCCAACAAAAACGTTTAGGGTTTATCCTGATTTCTATATAAACATGTTTTGATGGCTACCTTTCAATAGTAGGCAATTGAAATTAGCCCCAATGTTCGAGGCCGAAAGTTTAAATTTCAATTCCTTTACTCTGGCAGCCTTTATTTTTGCTTAGAAAGGATCCACATTTTTCACAATTACTTGGACGTTTTCACGTAAATCTATCTTCTTTGTCTCGCGGTTGGATTTCATTTACGGAACAAATCGCGGCATTGACTCCTTTTGTATTAAATTAAGAGGTATGGCGGGCGATTATTCTTGAATCATTCCACCTTTTCAAATTCTACTAAGTTAAAGATGCTCATGAAAACCAAATAACGTTGCGGCGTATAAATAATCCTTGCTTTTCTTTGTAAATACTAAAATTAAATTTGCAATAATTAATATTAATACTTATTACAGGTATTGCAATAATACTTTCATAGTTATTTATATCGAAGTTTCAAGTCATTATTTACGTTCGACGTCCAATAAACCAAGACAAGCCTATGAAAATACTTACGTTACTAAAAATACGATAAGAAAACAAACGAAGCGTTAAAGCAACTGATTCGGAACTAAATAAATATTTATATACTTATGTTTATGTAATAACGACTGTATTGTCCCATCGAACAATAATCGTCAGACATAATGAGGGAAAATGGTGACTTCTTTCATAATAATCAGACTCTTTGGCGCCGATTCTCTTTTGTCTTAGAACTCTGAATCTTCAACCAGTAAAATGGTCTATCTAATTTCATGTAATATGCCAAAAGTTTTCAAATAACGATTAAGATATAGAGAACTATCGCTGTTAGCAACGAAAGATAATGGACTACTTGTTAAAACTTTCCGAAAAAGTAATTTATTCACTCATGAACGGATATTATTTGATTGATATAAAACTAAGAATGATCAGCTGAATTTCTGAAGAAGTTGGCATTGATTTGAGAAATCAGAGATTGCTGCACTATCTCTTTTCTTTTAAAGCTTATTCTGCATTCAAGTTCAAATCATTAAAAACATCAAATAAATACTTCGGGTTCAAGACCGATACAGTATTATTTTAGGTAAAAAAATCAGCATACATTACATTGCACTTATAAAATCGATATAGGTATTCAAAATTCAAACTTACAAACATACGTAGACAAATTCTAAAAACATTATAGTTCTACTTTTGGGGAGACTTTTTTAATAGTCAGCTGTTTATTATTAAAGAAAGAAATCATTACAAACAACTGTCTAAGTAAATTTTGAATATCCTAAAGCTGTTCAGTGAGTAATGTCTGTGTCGCTCTCAGCGTCCGAAGTAAAGGCTTTTAAAAGCTTCGGATTTGGTTAAAGCCGATATGAAAGGTATCTAACCACAGAAAATGTGAATATCTGAACAGGGATGCTTCAGTACGCAGATTCCCGTTAGTAAAAAGTGCTAGTAAGATTCCAACTTAATAGACGAAAAAATATTGACGGGCCTGTTGGTCTAGTGGTTACGGGTCTGACTGCTATATCGGAGGTCGTGGGTTCGATTCCCACCTAAGTCAAATGTTTGTGTTATGTACGCGATTATTAATTGTACTGTGTCTAGGTATAATTTTTCAATAATATGTAGGTATTTATAAATATAATTATATTATGTATGTTAATCAGTTGTCTAGTACTCATAACACTAGTTACTCTTGTATATTTAATTTGAGACTACATGGCGTTGTGGGAATATTGAGAAATATTTATTTAATTACCAACAGAGGTTCTATACTAAAATTCTTTGAATAATTAATGGACTCCCAAATATCATAGGGCATAAACGATCACACCCTAGAGCTTGAACACGTTAAATTATGATACGGAACTCAAAAAAACTATCGTCGACAAGGGACCGCACTAAATTTGGCGAGTGAAATTAAATTAGCCGCATATGTTGTTTATCATATTAGGGGCCCGTCCGGAGCGCCCCTAATTTAACTGTTTATATTCATAGCACCAACTCCATGTTGTATCGTTGTTGGCTTTGTTTATCTCCACGACAAATTTGCGGGTGAAAAGTTGGACCGACATGGGACTTTCATAGACATTGCTTTCGGCCTCCCGTGTGTTTATTTTTTTGTTTCGACTGACTGTTTTATTTCTGTTTTGTATTTACGGGAATGTATGGAAAGTTTATGGGTAAGTTTGGTACTGTTAGTTTGTGAGTTACTGAACTTTCGTACATACATAATATATTATGTGGATAGTTCTTTGGCTACCAAGCCTTATCCGTCGAACTAATGTTCGATTTTAATACTAAAGTCTTTGGTACGAGTCTAAAATCTACCGAATACTACATCTTAGCAAATAAGTAAACTGTATCGGTATTTCGCTGAAGAAAGTATTTACAGACTTAAATAAAAGCATTTAAATCGTAAACTGAATAAGACTATTTGTTACCTAATAACGTCACAATTACAACAGTGAATCACCGATTTCCTCGAACGTCGCTACGAGTGTAAATTGAAACCAGTCCAAAAGACGAATGGTTCTTTTCATTATAGAAAATAAATGTTTTACGCAGCTGTAGGCACATCCACTGAAGAATGAAATAATTTAAGTTCCTTCTCCAGATTGACTACTTAACGCTTTGCACTTTGTTAAAACACAATTTTGACTTAAATTAAACAACTTTCTCATGAATTGACGGTGTAAATCCTTTCATTAAAATTGTTCGGCCACAACGTTTTATAAGATCCGAAAGTCGGATTCGCGAAATAAAACTAATTAAAACAGAGGGAAACCGAAATCCTTTTGCGAATTTGCTCGAATTTTGGAAGTAGGACAGGATATTGTTGACGTCATGTTATGGCGAAAGGAAAAGTAGGTTATTAATAAAGGACTGAGTTCTATTCCAAGCCTTTCCGAGCACACGCCTTTATTGTAAAGACAGAATTAAATACGTACTTGCCTGGAATCCTCCAGAATATTGTTTAATGTACGTAAATATGCAAGGCGCATGAACATACACCAGTCATTATTTTTTAAACACTACTTCTGTGCATGGGTAGGTATATCCAAAAGTCAATTCTCAAAACTGAAAATATGCTATAAGGCTATGCACTAGTTCTTTCGATCAAACAATATGTAACTGAACATTTTACCAAGTTTGGATGCAGACTATTGACAAACACTTTTCGCTATAGTTATGTCATTTGAATAATGTTTAGATTGTAAGATTTATAAGGTAAATACGAAGACTACTTGTGTTAAAATGGTTTTAATTAAATTAAAACATACTTTGAAACTCCCATCATTGAGCGCTTATATTTGTTAATAGAGTAGTACTTTAATTAAAATATAATTGTAAAGTTTTAAACGTTATTATTCAAAAACTATGGAAACCACTTCACAGCATTCCTATGTAAAGTTTCCGAGGTTACACTGAGGGTTAAGCGATGAGGTGATAGCGAATTGAAAGGAAGAAACTCGACACGATTAAATAATGAAGGTCATTTTACTTCATAACTCAATTATCCAAGAGGATGTTTATATAGCCATTGATAAAAAGGATACATTCATATAAAATAGTCTACTCAAATACTTTTAATGGTATACTATACTTTTAAACACTTTATCTCAAATAGTTTTTTTACACTTTTTTACTGTTAGAATGTTATACCTTTTTTAGACGAGGGAACACCCTCGGGAAAGTAAATGGGTAGTGTCACAGTCTTACTGACTAAACCTGAACAACTGCCGTGCATTATATCCCGCATATTTTGGCAATGCATAGCAATTCAACACGTTCCAAGAATACTAAACGAAAGGGTAATAATGTATCCTGACCGATTTCGGTCACGGCCACTAGTGTTACTATGACACCAGCCAGCTACACAAGACATAAATATACTATAGTGCACAAGCGTGTGCGCAAACACAGGTGCACTCTCTGTTCCTTTACTCTCATAGTCCGATGGGACGGTAATCCGACGCGATCGGAGAGAGATCATGCGCAGGACCCACATTTTTACGTGCCTTCCGAAACACGGAAGCTGTGATATTTATTTCTAAGCTGCACACAACATTCGAAAAGTCGGTGTGAATTTGAGTGCGCCGTGAGCTTCATATCGAAAATGTGAAAATTAAAATATTTTGCTAATGAAGCTAAAAACCAGCAAATCTCTTCCTCTTGTACTCCACGACGTAAAACATTGAGAACCGGTTCAAACCGGCCTTCAACTATTTGGGAAGCCACCCCTTTGATCGGGTTTTCGACTGCAGCATTCCATTGGCTGTAACTGTTGGCGATTCCGTGATAATAAGAAGAACTTCTATTATAAGCCTCGACAACAGTTGCTCGGAATTTTGTAATATTCTATTTATTTGCTAGTTGAAAATTTTGTTATTGTTTAAGAACTGGCTGTCTGGGTCAATAATTTATAACTATTTGAATTTGTTCCTTTTTGCTGTTTTATTAAAATCCATAACTATCGTGATCCCTGAAATTTTGGTTTTTGTCTTTTATGATGTCCAATTTCAACATTAGACAATTTAAATAAATGTCTACGTTGTGCTCTAACTCAATAAATTCGAGAATGTAAACCACAACAATAATTATACCAGTAAAACTAAATATTATGGTATAAACACGTAACCAATTTTATTACACTAATAATAGAAGAACGCTACACTCATAAGAACTCTTTCATAGAGCAGGGGTGAATGGCCTTTGGTAGGAGCCCCATCACATTTGAGATTAAAGTTCTCAACAAGGCCTTTGCATGTTGGTCCTGTGTCCCCGGGTAAGTCTTTAAAAATTACCGGGATTTTTGCCTTAAAGTTAACCCATGAATTAAAAAGAACGCTTAACAACACCTTTACAAAAAGCATTACAGAACAATATAACTAACACTTAAAAGACAATAACAAACAACAACAGATCGATCACAATAACACGTTACAGTAATTATTTACTCCCAGTAAAAATACCAACAATTATTGGTTTAATTGAACCATCACGCTGGCAACACGTCAACCTCTACGATAATTGGCTAAGTGGGCCCGTGTATTAGTGTAGACTAAGAATAAAACAGAAGCAACAATATATCATCATCATCAAAAATATAAGGATCTCGTTACAAGATGCGGGGATATCGGAATGAGTACCATCCGGTGTATTTCTAAACTTGTACTACTAGAGAACTTGTGACAATAATTCATTTTTTAGTATGACACAACATCAAAAAACCATCGACCAGACAACGTTTTTCTGTTTTGAACTAATGAAATACATTCAAAACAAACAAATACCACAGCGCACTTTATTTTCCGCACCTCGATTATTAAGGACGTAGCAATAGGATAATAAATCAGAAAACTATCTATTAATACATGTAAGGTGCACTATTTTTCCATCAGAGGACACAATATTATAATTTCGATATCTAGTCCACTAGGGTCATTAGAAACCAACTTGGGCATCTTCCTTTTAACTTGTAAATTCAAGCATACATTTGCAATGGTCTACCTATTATCTCATGGTTATGTGAAGTTTCGCCTCTGTTCTTGTTTACTCTGTGGCATAAGATCCCAGGTCTGTGGTCACGCGATCGTGGCCTCATGCCTTCTGTCAATGCGGTTTGCTGACTTATGAGCTTTTTTTGGGGGGAGCTCGGATTATTTTGAAGTTATTAACTATTTTAAGGTGTTGCATGACCTGATTAGTAACAGTTCTGTGGTTAAGCTTAAAAGGTGAAGTCTGAGGTGTTTGTAATTAGGGTTGTGTGAATAGATTTATTGTTACATAATTTATTCAATATTTAGAATAAATTCATTTTAAACACTTTTTTTTTTGTTACATTACCATTTTCTTAAACACTATCAAGTGACTTAAAATAAGAAACTTATTCTAGTACTTTATATAAATGATTTTCAATAGTAGTTGTAGTTTTCAAGATAATAAAAACCTTTATTTACCTACATAACCCTAAAAGTCGAACTTTAATACGCATAGAAAAAAAAATGTTAATCTCATAAACTTCAGTAATAATCATAAACCTATCTGGCAAATGTATTCCAATGATTACTTTGCTTACGAACACTAAAAACCAAATCCATTATTAGTTGAGCTAAACAAAAATGTATAAAAAGAGAAATTGATGTCGTATACTTGCGTGCTGAAGCTCTATGAATAAATTGTAAGTTCAATGTTTGAAGAAATTTCTTACATAAAGCGTGTATTATGTAAGTGTAATAAAGTATTTAGGCTTTCGAGGCTTTCATGTTCAACCTTTATAAGGGTGACATGTATCGCAACGAACTCAACTGATTTATGTTTTAATAATAGTGGGTAGATCTGCGATTTATGATAAGTTTGTAGATATAAATCATTTACACTCATATAATAATACTAGCTGTTACCCGCGACTTCGCCCGCGCGAATGTCGGTTATAGCTGCGAAAACGTTGCCCGCCACTTTTTAACCGACTGCGTCAGAACGCAGGACTTTCAGATGGCCTGTATACAAAATTTGTACACATGTTTCAGGTAGAATATGATGATTCTTTTTTTTATTTTTTATCATCTTTTGTACTCATGTTCTGTGCAAATAAATGTATATCTCTATCTCTAAACCGTTAACATATAATACTTTGAGAAGTTGACAATGCAAAGAGATGTAATACTTGTTTTATTATTTAAAAGGTTTGATTGAATAACTGTTGAGCGGCAATTGCAATTCAAATGTTTTTCCTAATTATTATTATGGACACTCTTATCCGACATTCTCGTTAAAATGTCTTTATTCAAGATTAAGAGCAGGTTGAATGAGCATCACGTATTAATCAGAGTGAATAAATACTACTTAAGGCAGTTAGGTTATAGATACCTGTCAAAGTCACATAGAGCATTTGTGAATAACCTTACCTCTTTGGAAAAGGTGAAGTTAGGGACCGGACCGCCAGCCCACGCTGTGTCTTCAGCGTGGGTTGAAGTCATTTTACTACTATAAACAAGAAAAATATACAGAATGGGTTGTTATCTTTTGACTCTGTATTAAATAATAATATAAAAAAAAAACATTTTCAGAATCAAGTTCCATATTTTGTTAGTAACAGTATAAAATGCCTTTTGTCTAGTGTTAGTTAATAAACTAATCTAACGAGTAATTATGTGTATGACTTCCCCATCCCAATCTTCACTGCATGGAGTCGTATCCAGCGTCTAAGTATGATCAAATGAGTATACTTTTTTTTCTAAGTAAAATCAAGAGAAACACAATACATAAGGTTTAAATTCAGTGTACCTAAATAGTAGAGTTATGTTTTGTAGAGTTTTTAAATAAAAACAGTTTAATTTTATTACATCTAAATTAAATTTTACGACATATAAATTACCTGTACAATTTATTCGAAGGCTATATTTGTTTAACTTTATGTAACTAAAGAAACATATTTTACAACGACGACATGTTTACTAGGTACTAGTTCAAATAAAATAAATATCAAAAGGCCTTGAAAGCGAAAATATTTTTGTACGAGCCAGTCACGAACCTGCGACAGTCAATACACCTTACCACTCAATTATAACCAAGTGAGAAGGTAACGAAACGTAATTTATTTACTACTCAACGGTGGGCGATTCTGAATATGTAAATTTATTGTGGCACGAATAATTTATTGTGAAATAATCGTTGAGCCAAAGAAGCGGTTGCTTGCGTGACGGTTGGCACGTGGGTAGTTTGTTATAAGCTGCAGCGTTAGTGGGTGGATGTAAGACCTTTTTAATATTAAACGTAAATATACTTCTTACTATAAACACATAATACTTAATATGCAGTCTTCATATAAACGGCCATACGTGTGTCTACGCTATCGGATCGTGGCATAAGACAGTCGCGAGTGTGTCGCATAGCCTATAAAGCGGTGTAAGAAGCAAGATCACTGAGCAGTTTTAAGTACCTATGCTATCGCTTTTCTCCTTCAATGGTAACAGTTTTTTTTACGATCTCATAAGCACTGGAAAAAGGCAATTGATTGGGCAAAATTACAATCAGTGATGCCTTACGCACTAAAATGACGGAGGTACTATGAAAACAAAATACGATCGAATCAAATATCAATAAGTTCTACTTTTTCAGGGTCAATCAATCAATTAATTAGCGTACCGCAGTCCACTACTGGACATATTATGCCTCTCTCAATATGCGCCATTTGTGCCGATTCTCATCTTAATCAGCTCTATAATCCTAATGTTAGAACTGTTGATTACGGATAAAAATTGCAAAATTTCCCAAATGATAAAAAGTTTGATGTATAAATTGTTGTAAAACACAGTGAGTATTTTCAAGAGACCGCTGACGATCCATCACTTAGCCCAATCAATGGCCATTGCAGCCTTAAATGTACGCCAATTAACAAATAATTACTGCTGTAGATAACAAACTGTAACTTTTATGGCTTGCTTCCCAAAATATGCCTTTCAAATTACGTTTATATATTAAATGCTTCGCCATTATCGGAATACTTTTAATAAATGACTATTTATTATGTTAACATAATACACTTCCCTTTATGGCTTTTGTAACAGGAATAATTTAAATTAAATGTTATGTTTTTGTTTTGTAAGATCTGTCTCTATATGTTTTAACCAGCATACAATAATGTTAGTCATATTTTATGAGTAATTATACAATTACCTTTTAGTATTTTTCGTCTCTTTATCATCTACATTATATCAACTTCTCTTCTAAAAAACAGGTGCTGCATACTTTTAAAATTACTTCACAAAGTACAAACCAAAAATACTAACAGAATTTAAAACATGCTACATAATCGTAATGGCAAAAAACTGACCTCCAACAAAATCCAAAGCCTTAAAGCTCCAACCCGAAAATAAAAAACAAAATATTCACCCACACATTAAATCAAAAGTATAATTAGTACAAAACAGGCTCTCGTAAAAATAATAGCACCCCTTATAAATTTCAAGCGCTCATACTGCCTAATATCGGATTAGGTAACGAGGTAACAAGTTAATGGTTAACATCCACCGCAAATAAAACTATTACTCGCTTAGCTTCGTTCTGTGGATGTTTTTGATGTAAAAAGTGGGTAGGAATGCACTACTGTATTAACATTGATAGAGATGGATAAAGGGAAGAGATTGAATTTTTTTTTATTATTAGAACGGTTGGTTAGCCACTTGTACTTATAAAAAAGTAAAAAAAAAACAAAAGAAGAAATCATACTCGTATAATAAAAAAACAAAACAGAAAGATATTTCTAACAAGCAATGATCTCACAGTACGCCAAGCATTCAGACAAAGTCCTATCTTTCATACACATAAACATTATAATCAGATCTGGAGTCAAAGAAAACATTGATTACCATATAAAAAAAGTCGCAGATGAAAAGTTTTGTTCGTTACTAAAATCGTTATTAAGAAATTGGCAAATTGAGACTAATTGGAACTCCTGCTCGAGGGAAAATAGAATACTATATACTATTTTATTTTCAGAATTATTAACAAATTAAATATAGTTAAAATTCTAGTACAACAGTTATATGAATTGCAAAGAATTAAGCAAAAATTTAACTTAAGAACTGGGAAATAACAATATAATAGAGAAAATTGGAAGTTTGAGGAAGTCAGGAGAGAATGTGGATTGAGTAGGTTATGTTAACTAGAATATCGTCGAAAAGAATATTCATAATTATTTAATCATAAGCTAACGTCAGCTCATGATCTGGAATTAATCTTAAAATCTCATTAAATACGAATAAGTAAACCGACATACAATTACATGTTTTTTCACGTATTTCTCAAAAAATAAAACGGGTGAATATTATTTCTCCTTGTAAAGTATCTAAACTTTCTGGCCGTCTAATCCACCGTAGTCACCAAATTGAAGGGGCGCACGCCCCTTTGTGTAACAAACACTTGTTTTTATTATAACTCGGCCGCCATTTAATTTTCTCCAGCCGTGTTCAGATGTTTTAAGTGTCATACGACACGATTTTTTCGCACGGACTAAAGCGGACATCGGCGTTAACCTTTATTCCACGGGTTTGTTTTGGTGATTCCGCAGGAGTTTTGCTTTCAGCTGCTTTTTTGTGGTACCAATTATCTACCTTTTTATTCTGAGTTTTAATATAACAGTGTGATTAAATTTTGGAATTTGATGCTTTAGGCGGATTTTAATTAAAGTTGATATTCGTTTACGTTTACTGCGTAATATTTGAAATTTATTTTAATTTTGTTATTATTTCTCTTACGTTTCCAGAAATTTTAATGGTTTATGTTTTTAACACACATTTAATCACAATAGACCCTTATCACTAAGCCTTGAAGACTTGAAAATGTCGACATCAAAAGCCCCCAAATTATTTAATAGAATTTCGAGTCTTAGTGAAACCCCAATCCCACAACAAATAAAATGTATTATGATCCCCAATCAGTTCGGTATTAGATTCTCCAGATTGATCGAAACCAGTGCTCAAGAGGCCGTCAAACTGAGTGCACTAAGTGTCTCGGACATTCGGACGTGAAGCACAAACGACGGACAGTTGGGTAAGTAGGGCGGCACCACAATAGACCCACACGATGACGTCACAGACAATGGCCGAGACGCATTTGACCCTGTTGATCCTCCTCGAAAAATGAGGAAGGAAATAAACTCGAAATACAATAGACACTTTACTATGTAGGGAATTATGTCCTAAGTATTATTGCGTTAAATGTTGAAAATGGAGAAGTTAAGGCGATTTGTGTTTGTATAGAGGGAAAAATTGATAAGGCTTCTTTGGACAATAATACGATTTTTGTTTATGTTACTTCAAAGACTTGAAACGTTTTAATCAGTCGAACAATGAACGGTTTTACTAAAAATTGGATGGTTGTGAACACAGTATTTTGGTAGATATTTCAACTTATATCTCAAATGTCATCAAAAATAAAACATAAAGAGCGAAATAGAAGCCATCCATAAATTTTGATAGCAAACCACATATTTCTGCGTCCAACACTATCACCTAGTGATCCCACAAATTCATTGTACGCTCCAGAAACTTTGTTTCCAAGCACATTTTCGCTGATGTAACACAAACCCTATTATCCTAATGTATCACCCATATGTAATCCTCGAATAGGACCAGAAGACATTACATGACCAAAGAAAACAGACTAATAAACATAATATTTTATTAGAAGGTCTGTCAGCTGTCTTTCCCTAACATTCTTTATTACATAAAAGATATTCCCTTCATTTATTTTCTCTTTTTTGAAAGCATCAGCAGCCGCAATATCAATGAGAAGTTACGTTATCAGAGTGACCGGTTTTTCATAGAATACTGATTTCTTAGAAAGTTGGACATACGCCAGGATACTTCTAGAAACATTGTTATGAATATTATCAATATTTCATTGGTTATATTGATTCTTTACCAGTTTTCAGATAGTCGTACTTTTGTGCCAGTTTGTTTTGATTGTATTGTTCTTCATTTATCTTTTTTTTCTACATATTTAAAATTAACCATACCTTAAATAAATGATGCATAAACGACAGAAAATAAAACTCCCACGGCCAAAATATGACGCGGTTCAATTTCCCACGCTTTACCCACACCAAAAACTTACGGAACCAAAAACTATTTGAGAATATCTAAAATTACCGAGTAAAAATATTCATTTCACCCAACTGTCCTCAGGCCCTAATCCCCAATATTCGTGTGAAAGCAGAGGTTGGCGGAGGTGTCATCGTAACGGGATAATCCTATTGATTCACACCGGCCCCTTCCACTCTAAGGTTTCCGTATCAATTTCTATACGACCTAATCTATCCTCTAGTATTTTCGGTATTATGTTGATTAATTCGTTTTATTGTTTAGTACCTAAGGTCGGATAGACAGCCTGTTGGGTTCCGAGAAGGGATTATTGATAAAAGGTTGGATTGTGGGTGAGTAGTAGTTGAGTCTTAATTGAATCGTTTTTATCAAGTGTAGTCTAGATCTAAGCGTTACCTTTCTGTTAATGTATCCGTGAACAAGGCGAACGTAATTTCTTTTAGAGATTTTGTAATATTGAGTTTATTAATTACTTTATTTTATGTAAATATTAAAAAAAATATATCTGAATAAACAGGCTGGTATAGGTTTTCCCCAACCATTTTTTGTTTTAAAATCTATTCAGCAACATGGAAAAAGAATTAAATTTATTTAAAATAGACAAATTACGAAATGAAAATTTATGAAACTTGGCCCGAGTGCCAACTTGATTTTTGAAGACCTTGCGAAGCGCCTTGTTGACACTTTTCGTTACCCAAAGACTGGCTTTGCCTAGCACAGAGGATAAGCATTGCCATGTAACATGGCAATACCGCTAACGTTTTGGGCACACTCCCGGCCGGCAATGATGCGAGCAAATTTTATGGCGCTATTTTTTAAGCTTTTCTATACATAAGTTTGAAAAAAAATTAAACAAAACACAAACAAAAGCAACACAAACACATTAATAAACATTTAGTCCCAACAAATTTACTATTGTACGGAGCCACAAAGGCAGCTGTCTCGAGAAAGTTCATTAAAGTTGAATGTGTGAGAAGCAACGTCTCTGCAATTTCACTTGAACTACGTAACCAGGATATTTTCGTTGACTTCGAGAAGTTGTTTCAAAGATTTGACTTACAATATGTGAGTAACGAAACTGCTTGAAACTGGATAAGAATAAAAGTTGAAGAAAGGTATTATACGTGGGTATAGGATTCTAAGAGTGGCGAAGTCATTGATAAACTTGGCTTTTAGACGAATGAGTTCTACAGTTTTATTCTTGTTTTATGCTGAATTGGTATTCTTTGTTTGAGGTAAGATGATGGATTCAGGTTTGTTAAAACAAAAGTTTTACGTAAACATCTGCCAAAATACACCATCCGCCTTTCGAAACATATTAATAAATGGGCTTTCAATATTTTCCAAGCTCAAACATGATCAATGCTGTTACTATGTGCTCATGAAAATGCACTATAGAAGCGAGACGGCACACTAGGTTGTAGCGGCATATCGCTTCCGCAACGATACTAGTTCTACTTTACCAGCTCGTAGTACCAACACATACTCCGTTGAGAAAACACATGAGGACGTTTCCATATTTGGAAACATCACAGCATAATGATGTTACAAACTTCTTTTAACTCTCTCAAACCCCATAGCCTATCCTAATTCTAAATATCCCATTTAATATCGCTTATCTTATAGCCATACGTGTTCAAGTTATAAATGATCACCGGTTGTCCAAACATTATGCGACGTCACGCTCCGGTCAAGCCGTGTAATTAATGCTTACGTAGACGCCCAGCGTCCGCAAAAATCGACTTTCGCGCGAAACGACTGTTTTGTGTTTGTTATCATTTTTTTTAGATTGTTTTGGTTTTAGAAGTGTTTGAATTTAACATTTTTTTGTATTCAATTATTTTATAAAATAATCAACTCTTTACTTACACGATTTAGAAAAAAAAATATCATTTACTATCGATTTTATATGATGTTAAAAATGATGACTTCTAAAATACCATTTAATAATACTTTTTGTTGCATATTAAAGTAATTAAAAACTTTTAATTTTCTCTCTCATATGTGTAAGTGTAGGCCTTAAAATTTAACGAATACACGAAACCCAGTAAGGTTCCTGCAATCTAAACCGAGGCTAGGAATATGATATTCGTAAATCTAAATCTTAGTGAAGTTTCGTAGTGCGTTACCATTGTTTGACCGTAACCTCAGTTCGGTCGTTACACCAAAATGTGAGGTTAAACTTGCAGTGAACATTTACTGGCCCATAACCATGGCTTTACGTTTAGAGTTATCGTTTCAAACTTGGGTACTCTCTATCTTCCTCCGAAGCAAACAAATTAATGTGGTTTACTACCACAATAGGTTGTAAGGAAACTTGCGTTAAGATTTTGTGTTATGCATATTCGACTTTATACGGAGTTTGGAGTATCGAGGCATGGATTTAATGGTCTAGATACGTTTAAAGGAGAGTGGTACAGGTAGGTAAATATTAACTAGAGTTGGCTTAAAAAGACTTCGAAAAGTACCAAAGAGAGGGGACTCGACATACACAAATAGCCATACACAGAAATGAGTGGGAAGAGAGATATTTTTTTCCATTAAAATAGGATACTGACGGCTCTTCGCTACATTAACAGAACCCACGCCAGTTTTAATGTGACATCAAAAACTTTATTCTTTCGAAACTCACTACAATGAGCTTATCCGTTTTGTAAATCACTACTCAAAAATAAAAATAAAGTAATTCATATAAATGGATCAAATCTATATGTAAATGAGCATGACGATACATTCTTACTCCCAATTGACGCAGTAGAGAACGAATTTAAAACGATATATAAAAATACAACTTAATCACTGACCTATCATGCAAATGCCATTGAACAAGTTTGTAGGAGTAACAAAATACTTTGACATAACCGAAAATAGCGGTAATTAATAATTCACATATCTACATACAGGAGTATCGTGTGAACAGCGTTAGTTATTCAAAAGCACATTTATAATTCGAGAATATAACAATGGCTTAATTGCTTGTCTGTCCGCTGTCGAAACTGTCTTCACTTTTACATATTAATCGACTTCAATACTAAAGACTTCAGTCTATTGTTTTTATTGTGGAATAGTTAATAATTTAGTGGTTAATTAGAGTGCTAATTCCGGATTAAATAAAATATAACCGTTCTAGATATCAAAGTGACATGGCTGCCCCGAGTGTCCGACAGTTGAATCCAATTTAGAGCTGACGAAAATAGACCAACTATGGTAGAGTCAAAATAGATATTTGAAGTGACAATCATTTGTATGGCGAATCGATGGAGGTCTTAATATACTATTAATAAATGTGTAAGGTCTCTAAAATATTCTGCAGGAAGTATATTTTGTACCAGGCATTATTAAACGTTTCATAATAAGTTATACAAACAAATTATGTATTTTTTTAAAGTTTAAGGTATTTTTTATTACTAGTTTCTTTGCTTGGCTAGTGTTAATCGTAAGGTGTGATATTTAGAGCGGACTGTTAACTTTTGCTTGTCACAAATGTGTATATAAAAAAGAAATAATAAGAAAAAAAAGAATAGCTCTAAGAGGATGACGGACATACTAGTATGTCCGTCATCCTCTTAGAGCTATTCTTCTTAACTTGTGAGTGCTTATCAAAAAAATGTTGACCTAATCTGTACAAGTTTTCAATATTAAAATTTTAATGAATTTGCATACAATTCAGGCAGCAGGGGCCCTATCAAGGTGCTAAAACAGTTGGTTATAATGGCAATAATCCATAGCAATGAAATATCATCTTGTATCCGTTTCGACAATCAGGCCAAAATGTGCGGGCCAATTACGAGCTCAGGTGTTGGCTGTAGTGCGTTGGCTCAACGCCAGAATTTGCCATCGGATAAACAATTCTGTTTTCCAAAATGTACTATTACAGTTAGTGACGTTAACTAAGTAGAAATACTTATGTAATGTTCGAATGGAGATTTAGTTTGACATGCGTTGCGTGTTCTGTGCAGTGATTTAGTTGGAAGCCTGTATTGTGTCCGCATTGGAACAATTACTGTTGATACTATTGCTAAACGCCTATCTTCTCTTCTCTATATAGCCCTGGTTTATTTGAGACTGGTTCACAGCAAATCAAGCGAATTTATTAAGTTGTTACTGATAGGTTTGCCACAAGACTACTTTTTCTTTACTCATTCAAAATGCTTGGGGATAGCTCGACTAATTTCGGACCCAGTGGAAATCCTGCATGATGATGCAGTGGTTTCGTTAGTTCTCTCAAGACGTAATAGTAATTTACATTTCACTTACAAATTATTAAAAATTATTTCCTGAAAATAGAGGGCTTTGTTTAAGCATACACAGCCACGTTTCTAGTCAGTTAACCACTAATGTACGGAGATATCAGAATGTCCCCAGTTAAGTGCTCTTATCCCCACATTACGTAGAATACGGACGTTATTATAATATCGTCCTAAACATCGTAATCAGGGCTTGTCTTTATACAGTTGTTAGCTATTAAGTCGAACGGTCAAGATAACCAAACGCAAACAATTTTCAATAATCACCAACATCAAGATCCTAATGGCAAGAGCAATGAGATTATGTTTTTGTAAACATACAATTGTGAAGATTGGGGCGGGCCCTCGATATCTCCATTGATCGGTTTTTGAGATGTTTTTTATTTGGTTTTCGTTGAGAGTTTAATGTTGCTGCCAGTGCTTTAAAATAATTTCACTTACTTTAAGTGTAAAGCTTTAGGTACTTGTTTAATAATTTTGTAAACTCCTATATAAGAATAATCTTAGGTTATTATATTTAATAAGGTTTATTGTATTAACGAAATTGAACAGTGATATCCGGTTGAGGTATATACAGTTAACCGTAATATCGCATTTCGTAAGTATGCATTTACTTTAACTTTCTCTCTTCTCGAAGTCTCTTAATTCAGATATATGCAGTAATATCTTAACCAAGAAGTCTAACGATACCACTTTTTGTAATTAAGGGAGCAAGATGACACATTACATGTCGTAGAGCGACGTTTTGTCTCTACAGCTGTCTTACTTTAAGCCTTCGTAGTAGGCCCCTAGTTGTCATTATAATAGGTGTCTACATTTTAAGTGTACCTGAAACAACGTAATGACGTCACCCGACCTACATTTGAACGTGTCGCGGCGTGTTTGTTCACAAAACGGAAACGTACGTATCCTACGAAGGTGCGGATGTTTGGCGTAGCGCCAGCCACTCCGATTCCGGACCGTCAGATTATTGCGTTTTAAACGCTCCGTTTTGTATTAGGTTTGCACTTGTCCTCAGATTTTTGGGAATGGATAAATGTTTATTGATTTTTTTGTGGCTGCGTTCCGATGTTGTTAGGTAAAATCTTATGTCTAATTTAGTGGTTCAATATTTTTTAACACTGAATAGTTGCAAACTAAATCAAACGTAAGCACTTTAATAAAAATTTCAGACATCATTACTTTGAAAAAAAATGGCGTCAAAAATAACAGTAAATTATACGTGAATGTTTGAAGTTATAAACAGATAGGGTGTAATTCTAATATATTCAAAATAATACGCCTAATTTGAATACATAAATACAAATTTGTAATTTTATGGGGCCTGTTAAAAAGTATGAATTATTTTTGTAACTATGAAATTGACATAATACAGACCCCTTCAACGTAACCTATAATTATCGCCAGAATCAACATGTAATTGTATCAAAAGATTTAAATGCTAATAAATGGGTTTGAAATCAACTCTACTACAACGGCCAGGTAACAAAGAAGTATTTCACGTTCAACTAGCAATATGTCTGTCGACTAACCTTAAACGGGTTAAAATCGTACTGTTGTTAGCGCCTGCAACTACAAATTAATTGCCTATAACGGAGAAAATATAGTTATTGTTGACACTACTACAAAAAACCTAAATTGCCTTCAACAAAAGGCGAAATTGGGGTGCAATGCGGAGTTTGGTTTCATATATTTTGGGTATCATTATTTTTTGTGGGGTTAAGAACCAAAGCCATGGTATAAAGGGTGAAGTATTGTTAAGGCTAGTTGTTACGTTCAGGAAATGGGGAGCAGTTACCGTTCTATGGATACGGTACTAATTGCACATAATTTACTTGTTTATATGTTTGGATTGTGCATTGTTAGGTACTGTATACAATGGTAATGCTTTTATTGCAACAATTGTTGAGGATTGGCTTAGAAAATAATAATATAATCAAATTAAAGAATTAAAAATAATTTTAATTTAATAGTGGTTAAAATGGTTCATTCTTATTTCTTTTTGTTGTGATATAAATGCTTGATCACTATTTAGAAAAATAAGAATTCTGAGATTTTTAGAACGAAGGAATTATTATTGATCAGCATGAATACAATTCTAAAATTATCATATGATGCATTTTTAGCAGATTCTTAACTGAACCTTATTATCTCTTACTAAATCAAACTAAAACAGCACTTAAAATAATTTCTAAACATTAAATAACTGCACCAAGTTTTAATAGCAACAAGTTCTACAAGCTCTATAATAATTCAGTTCCTCTGCCTATCTTTTACATCAATTTGTTAACTTTTAGTGTTTTACGTGAAGATAATTTCATTATTTTACTTTTATATCTTATTTCTGTTAGAGGTTTGGAATTTGACAACAGTTTGTCCTCGACAAAGGGACCTATCACTCTACAAAAAAAAAAAAAACAGAAACGTCAATACTTTTCAACACTTCACAACCTATTAATAGATGTGTGAATATTTTAATTAATATCGAACATTTATATGATACAAATACAATACAATACAAACAAAAACAAAGAGTCAATATTAGTATATTGACTCTTTATAAGCCCTTACATTCTATGCGTAGAAATAAAATACAATTGTTAATACACGAACAGTCTCATTAATTCTGTATTGTATGTAATAGTCTTATTAATATTTTAATTATTGACACGATTTGATATTACACGAATTTAAAATTGAAGTTATACACAAATAGTACATATAAATGTGAAACTAAATTTCGTATTAATTATATGATATTTGAAATTTATTGAATTAGATATTAAATTACGTGAAATGAAAATTTACGGTATCGAATTTCAATTATTTAGAAAGCTTTATGATAGTATTTGACAGACCCAAATTGCTGATGTGGGAGTCAAAGCGGCAAAACTGAAGTGGGACTGGGCAGGCCATGTCTGTCGAATGGCGACAGACAGGTGGGCCAGAATAACATCCGAATGGACACCCCAAGACCACAGGAGACCACGTGGTAGGCCCAGGCGAAGATGGCGGGATGACCTCGACAGTCACATGCGGGAATGGACGACACTTGCCCTTGACAGAAAGGAATGGAAAGATGGGAGGGAGGCCTTTGCCCAGCAGTGGGACAATATAGGCTTATAATAATAATAATAATATGATAGTATGTAGTAACGGAGTCCTTTCCAATCAAATAATGCTGTCGAAAATCCACTTAAAGCTTTAACAACATACTCGTTTAATTTATAAAAAAGTTCCTTCCAATGTCCAACTTTTGGGTAGGATTATTTTTTACTCAATTAAATAAAATTTACTCATCGGCTAAATAAAAAAAAACATCTAAGGTAGCTATATATTTCTCGACAAACTTTGAAACTAGACGCGTGATAGAGAATTGTGAAAGAACTGGGGGAAACCTTTGCCTAGGATACACATACGACTCTACAGAAAAACTCGTCAAAATCAAAATCCCATCTTCAACATCCAAACATAATTTTCCTCGCTAAAACCTTGGCCTAACTTCAAGCGCTTAAAATTTAACTTGTCTCTCGTGATTAAGGCCGCCGAGTCTCTTAGAGATGTCGAATACGTTAAGGTGCTAAGTATTCTTAAGATGTAGAGCAGGTGATTCGCGAAATTCCGCTACTAATAATGAACTTTGGAAAACGGCCAAGTTGCGAGTTTAGATAAGTTTGGCAAATGAATTGGGGATGTTTAAATTTAAGAGGTTGATCGGTTGTTTTTGGGAATAATAATTATGTCCAGACTGATCTCAGTACTATTATGTGTCAGCTACGCGGGACATATTATAGTGCACTAGCGTATGCGCAAACACAGATGTACTCTCTATTTTTTTACTCTCATAGCTCGATGAGACGGCAATCCGGCATCCGACCGGAGAGCATAACAAGAGAGAGAGAGCAACGCATAATTTTAATTCAATTGTGATAAAATGTATCACATTTTACGCGACTTACCTCTATTAGATTAGTTAACAATATTATTAGAACAATTTGGCCCTATCACAGGAATACTTATATACAGTGAAAAACCTATGCAACAACGACCGACATGTTCTAATGCACTTGCAATAGAACATAGCTCAAACTAAACCTAACTCTTTTTCATCAGTCTATTACAGTTCACTTCATTAGAAACTCTGCATAATCTGCACCAATAACCAAACTTACTCTCAGTATTCCAAAATACATATATTGCGTGGCTCATTAAAACTTTAATTAAGTTTCGCGCGCGGGATTCGAACGTATAATCCACGGTAGGCGAGCGGCTCAAGATATAACTGAGGGTGCCAAATATGGCACTCCATTAACCGCGTGTAACCCTTAGTAGCCATTAAAAGTTACGTTAATGGTCTATTTGTATGGGATTTTTCCAAGTTCTCTTAGTGTTTTGTGTTTAATGAGTTTTTCGAATGTCGTGCTTACTGATAAATATGTGTTTATTAAGGTCGTGTGGACTTTGTGATAGCGGTACAGTTTGGGGTTTAATGGGTTAATATCAGATTGAGCGGTTTTTGGCTGTTTATTTTTTTGTTATTTGTCGTATTTTTGGTTGACTTAATTTTATATTGCTTTTTAAAGTCCAAAATAAGCTTAACTGCTACTTTAATCCATAAGAGACTAAATCATTTAGATCCAAAGTTTTTTTTTCAGAACAATAATTCCAATTAATTAATTAATTTAATTAATTTTGTACAATAACTCCTCTCCACATAACGTTGCAGTTGGAGTGATTATCCTTTTTATTTTATTTTCTAATCGTATTTAAGAATAAAAACTATCTACAGCCAGGAATTACGCAGATGGGCAATACACAAACGTTACATACTAAGGTCCCTGGCCACCCCTTCCCTTGCCTCCAACACCTCATTATTAAGACAACTGACCTGACGTTAATAAGCCCACATTTTCGCAAACCACACACCTGAATACTTGGATATTATCAACCTATGTGTTGTACAGTAAATTGCAAACACAAATACAAATAAACGCACCACTGTTGAGCAAACTGTGTTACTTTGAATTAGGGGCTGGACAAACAGACGGCCGAGGCAAATTGCCGGTGGCCTTATTTATTATAGGGCCCTAAAATAATACGGTGCGAATGTCTACTATTGTCTTGTTTTCTAAGACGGCAGTGAATTTTAATTTGGGTTCCCTTTAATGTCAATAGTGTTTATATTTAATTGTTTATGTGTACACAAGTTGGAATTTACAGCCGGTTGTACATAATTCGATTTCATGTTTAATGTGGATCCTGAGGCTTCGCAGAACCGTAACAGTGAATTTCCCGCAGAGGTTTTATTGAAATTTAATTACGTGATGCCAATATTGTTGATGATTAACCGACTCACAGCTGTCAATGAAAACAAAATATCAAACTACTTATCCGATATGAGGATGTCAGTCATTATGCCACCATACAGTCATATTATAACCACCGTTTTTTTTTAGAAATTACCAACATTACAATAATAACATTTATCAAGGATACCAGTTAAGACAGAAAAAATAACTGGCGTGACCACGCAAAATTGTCACCTCCTGATCAGCATTTGCAACCAGCCAGTGATCACAAAAGACCCAATATTTCGCCAACAAAAAACAAAATCCAAAAGCATAGATAATATATGTACCACCGACCATTCAATCGGCTCACACAAGTAACAAAAAGTGTTATGTTACTCACTCAATCATCTTCAACATTATGTGCGTATCAACTTTTGTTGTCCCATATATGTCCTCATAACTATACCTCAAATGCTTGCCAAAACAAGAAAAAAAAATATAAGATATTATTTTTTTATTATACAAAAGCTACTGTTATTCTATTCCGCTGTCGTCGACTTCGTTTATGCTTCATAAAAATTTAGTAGAGTACTTATATTTGTGCTTACTTGTTATAACAGAATTGTATTACTGATTATGTAACTTTATTTTTATGGACAAACCTTTTCTATTGCTCAACAACGGGTTTTATTCGTTTCAAGTAGTTATTAATAGAATTAGTCGTATCAACTGCCTAGTATGTTTTTGCTAGGGAGACTGGCGAAATAACTAAGTTTTAGCTTAAAAAGGTAAAATTACTTCAAGTGGTGACAAATTTTCCAAGTCATCTAAACTTGCAATATTATTATTGACTGATCTCCAATTTTTGGCAACTAGTAGGTACTTTCATTTCATTTGTATAACATGGATGTAAGGAGTCGCCATAACGATTATGATAAATTCAATATTACGAGTACCGTCGAGTCGATGTTCAAAAAGTAAACGATAATTCCCATATCTATTTTCGTCTTGGTATCTTTAAAGTCTATTTTGGGGTACATCATGAAGGGTTAGTAAACAAGTAACATATTTGAGTGTCGCTCCCGATTTTTCTTCTTTCCAATAATTTGTGTATTTTACCCTCAGCTCTGTTGACCCAACTCACCCCATTTCATCACCATCAATCAGCTTCGTTGAAAAACCTATTGTTGGTTCAAACAAAATGAAGCATTCCTAGCGGTGGCGAGTTAAAAGCAACATTATATTGTAACATTTTATGCAAATGAATGTTCGCTTAGCTTTCAGCCTTTCTAGCCACTTTGCAGGGAAATGTACAATAAAATGGAGCTGCCACAGCTTTGCAAGGATTATAGAGGCGGCCTACTACAGGGTGTTTTTATCCGTCGCGTCGCTTTTATGCACTGTGTCCGAGTCGTTAGCGGGTTAATGGCTGTAAGGGTATTGAAATGGCTTATTAATAATCCAAATGACTTCCGTGCCTCCATCTTACATTGTAAAGTAAAAGAAGAGGTTAAAGCGAAATTCATGTTTGTAGAGCCCATTGACTGTCGAAAAGATGGTTCTCGTTATTTTAATGGTTGTGTTTGTTTGTTTGAAATGTTTTCTACATTCACCCATAAAGTGCTTACCTGTTGTATCTTTTGATTGATTATATATAAAAAATTTGTAGTATTAACAAATCTAATATGTATTATCAAAAGATCTGCTAACATGATTCATGTATGCGTAAATTCAAATGTTTAATATCTCACGTAAGCATTATTTAATAATTCCAACATTACATTCAATATGATTACACTTCCCCCACAATTAATTAATCCAAAAATATATACGCATGAACTCAATTCAGCTTCTGAATCTAAATTTCGCCGCAGCCTAAGTAAGCACGCACTTCACATTCATATCATGTGCGAACATCAAGTAATCTTAATATAGAATGTTTGTTACGATGTTCACGTCGAACCGTGAATATAACAGAGAACCGCATACTACAGTTGCGGATGTTTCTGGCAATTTCGAGGGATGCGCCCTTAATACGCCGGAACACATCAGCGCTATACCACAAGACTCAGCGCTTGCAACGCGGAAGCACCCAAGGATCCGGGTTTCGTCGCCTTACGCTCCATACAAATAAAACTCAAACTTTTCGAAACAGATTCTCTTTGTCCTAAAACAAAGTAGTCGCACTCAAAGTCATTCGTATTATGATATCAAAATACACTAGCGAACTGAAATAAAAACATCCGCAATCGGAAACTTCAACTCTTCAAACTCGACGAAAAGAACAAAAGATATCCAGTAATTGACACCCGTCATAAAATAAAAAGGCGTAGGACGGAAAACTTTGGTTCCGAATCACGCAAAGTCCAAGTCGAATCGTTTCAAGTGGAGGGGAACTTTTGACTCGGAGTGACAAACTGGCCCGCAAACTTGGAGTGTTCCGAACACCCGTTAGGTAGACGGCCAGTGTGATTGTGTTGTGGACTTTGTGCTCAGTATAGCGAACCTACAACATTATACGTAAAGGAAATAATACGATACCATTAGAGCCAGGTAATTGTTGCGTCCAGTATTTTCCTATGAAAGTGTAATCGGGCAAGCTACTAAATATTTGATAATGTTGGTTATTTCCACGTCTATTTGTTACTCTGATACACATTGTATGTATAAGAATTTGAACAGGGTTAAAACAAATAACGCGTAATTTAATTACAAGCATCAATATTATTCGACACAAGCTAACATTGTTGACAAAATATAGGGTGCATACATCTGGTTAACCCTCTGGGAACCGAGTGATCCCATGTCCAATACGTTATGTAAATTATGAAATGCAAACAAGCACAGCGACTGTTTCAATAATGTAATTGATTTAAATTTTAGGTCGCTATCTCTGCGAGTGTCACGAGATCATCACCTAGGAATCATCTTGACGTTTGATAGATTAAATAATAAGGGTTATTTCCTCCAATTGATTCGTAAGGAGGGCAGGATGGTAGCCATTACTTTATTTAGGTCAACTATTTTTCACATTACGTTTCATGCATAGCATTAATCTTGATAAAATGTGTATCTGTTTTTTGCTAGAGTATCTGATCTAAGCAAGTTAATTTTAGTAAAACTAAACATGTTTGAGAGTGAGATCATAAAAATGTGCCTAAAACTGGAACCGAAAAACCATTTTGATGTTCTCTTTTGATCGACCATAAGTGATATTACCAACATCTGCGAAGGAAAAAGGGCCTTTTATACGCAAACACTAAAAAACTGAAAGCGCACGCATCAGATACTCGTGTATCCCAAACTATTTGATTCGATTAGACCAACATACGGATATCAACGGGTTGGATTCCACAAAATGGCATCAGACCTCAAAGTTTGAATCCTCCGCATTTCATTTGATCAGATTTCACTACCGTCCGTGGCCTTTGCATACATCCGCGGGATTTACTAAGGCCGTGACCCTACATACGACATTCGAGTTTGTGGTCGCTTTGTCAGTACGAAAAAACTGTTTGGTCGTGAATTGAGGTCGCGAACTGCTAACTTGTGAATATGTTCCGTAATGTCTTTTCATCTGGAATTGAGGACATTTGGCATCGTTCGGCGTTGAGTTTTCAATTTGTATAACAGCTACAACACTTTGTGCATTAAGTTAAGCATTGGTACTAAAATATGCACATCACTTTGTTTCATTGCCTTACGTAACCTACATTAGCGTCCCATGAACCTTAACTAGAAATGAAGCAAGAATTACTAAATAGACTGAACGTAGGTAATTGTGAGAAGTTCCAGCAGAATTATATGCACGGATAATATGCATACTTGAGTCGTTACTAGATCTAGGTACTTTTATGTAACGATTATTCGTGCAAAACGGTTACTCGCTTGCAGTACTTGCTTCAACACGCATATAACAATGTACATTCCTAGCGCAGTTGCATAGTTTCAGATTCTATAAATCTAGAACTTCACAGACCGCTTGAAAATACGGTATACGAGAAACAAAATGGAGCAAATAATGTAAATCGTGATTTTAATCTGTCGAGACATCGCCAGCGCAGCAAATATTCAAAAACGAAAAACCAACGGCATTTTATCGTCTGATTTTTTAATAAATTCACAAAATTTTAGTTGGAGCGTGACTTGGCATGCAAAATTTTTTGTACAGCTAGATATATTATTTTACCGCTGAATAGTCAAGTTTTAACAGACCTAAGAGCAATAGAAAATAATCGTTTTGGCATATTTTTACATAACTTTTGTGGTCAAAATGGAAAACAATAAAAAGCTTTTAACAAACACGATTTGGCTTCCCGAACTTCATTAGTTACGTCAGAAAAAAATCCTTAACAAATTTCAGCATTCAACAGTTTCATTCAGTTATAAAAGTACACTTAAAAGCATTTATACTCATGCAACTTCCCTTTTGATAAGCAATTTCAAATAAAACTTCTAAAATATTCCAACAACTCTTTTAAAGTCATCACGGAACCATTAACTTATTTTACTGTAACTACCGTTAAAGTAACTTTAATACCACTGTCTTCACCCCGCGACTGACAGCTCTGAAGTACCGTTTAAGTCGCACTTAGGAAAAAATATCGAGTTATCAATCGATTGCTGGTTTTGAACAGTTACGTCAGCTTATGTTTGTTTTAAAGCAGCGTTGTACATCGTTATTGTTGAAGGAGCATAATATTATTAATTTACTGGAGCGGTTGTATTACAGGGTGAGAAATGGTCGGATATACCTCTGTGTGTTGGTACAACTTAACACGTATGTACTGGTGAAGCTTAAAGTTTGTTATGCGGAACTATCTTGGCCGTCCGGTGGCAAATTATGTGGACAAATAGCAAGCGGGCCTTCGGCGCCGTTAAGGCTTATCCAAAATGCTACTAACCTGGCCCGATTCCAATGGTTTTTTGGTAATGTCGCCGGCCCGAGATAAATTTGTGTATATTTTCGAGAGCTTTGCAACGCATAAATTCTACTATAGGTAATTTGCTTCAGGAAATTCTGGGTAAAGTTTCAAAAACCCTTGAAAGCTAATTATTACGTTTATTAAAATATTTCGATGAACATTGAATTCTAGGCTCTCGATTATTCTGGTAATAAAGCGTTCTCGTAAATCAAGCGCTTTCGCGATGCATAAAGCGGTCCCATATTCTCTTGCGTTTTCTCAGTTAATATTTCTTTTAAACGACTTTCTTTGCTGCCCGGCGCGGCGTGGGTATAAATCGCATACTACTTTTTACATCGTCCCGCCGCTAGATTTAAAAGACTCTATTAACAGTAAAAAGAGTCTTGAAATATTACATAATTTTTTTACGACACGTAATTTTTAAGACAGGATGTGTATTTTGCCTTATTTTAAGGTACAACGGTAATGTTAAACAATTTATTATCTCCAGTGTACGTTGTATTCTGGCGGTAAGTAGGTAATTATGATAACTGTAAAATATGGAAGATGATTTTTTGCTTATAGTGTCCCTAATTTTGAAGGCGTATTTCAAAAATTTTAGCACTGCTACTAGTTGTTTCATAATTATTTTTATGTTGAAGACTGTGATTTACTGAAAATATATGTCTAGGTAGTAGGTCTATCTAAATAGGTAAAAGCTTTAGCATTAATTCAGGCCTCTCAGTTATTTTAGCCCTTTCGACATTTTTGGCTTTCACCTTTTCAGATACTATTTTTAGAAAGCAAAGAAAAATACAGCTTACACATAATATCGTTAAAAAATAATAAGCTCCGGTACTTAGTAGGTATATTAAGTAAAATTCATTCAATATAATTTTATGTAACACTGTAATAACCACCTTTTGTGAAACCCATTTATTCACATGACTGGCGAAATGTGTCAACGTGCCCATTATAATTTTCATGACATTGATTTTTTTAGATTTAATACTTTTGTATTTTTTTTTCTGTATATTTTAACGTGAAATGTCAATGTGGGTGTAAATTGGATCATAATAGCGTAGTTATGAATAGGCTGTTAGTTTATTTATTGAGGTATAATAGAACTACTTTCTTGGAAGAAACCTACGTATAAATTGGTATATGATTGAATATTGTGACTTGAGTTATGATATACCTCAATAAGCAACTTTATTGGATCTTTACAATAAAGTTGAGTATATAAGAGGAAGATTGAAAGTGGCACCGGTAACAGCATAACTTTGTGGTAACCAGCTGTCAAGATATGGCCATATCATGCGGAGAAAAGAGGATCACGTGGTAAGGAAGGTGCTTGCCATGAATGTGGATGGATACAGGGAAGAGGACGACCAGAAAAACAATGGATGGATTTCGATAAGAGGATGGGAATTCTACTTTAAATTCATCTATTTTCTTTGGTGTCATTTTACAAAACAGATTGTTGGCGTATTTTTTTTAATCACTATATTGATTGGATTTTGCTACCTTTAAACAACAGGACTTGATTGCCGAAGCTCTATAAAGTCTTCTGCGGTGACGAGAATTGGGTACGTCCAACAAACTATCGATGATTACATGGAGAAAATCGGAAATGCATCTGGGTTCCTACTTTCGGCCATTACCGACTGGTCTGGACTTTATTCAGAGAAAATCTATTGTTAATTTGGCAAGCCTGTAAGTAAGGCCAAGTATGGTAAGGGTACTGTACCCTTACCATACTTGCTCAAACAAAAGGATGTGTACAAAGAAAATCACCACAGGTTCTTGGTAGCGTCATAAAATGACATAAAACGTAAAAAAGTATTGACATCCCACTAAAAGTAGGTCAGTCATGAAATCAGAAAAAATATATACCCGCGGTCACTTTCATTGGCTAGTGGTTTTGATTCCTCTGTGTATCAAATGTTTCAATGACCTGAGGCCAACCGCCATTTTTATGATCGTTAACGTTGATAGCAGAAAAGTTGAAAAAAAATCTGGAATAAAAAAATATTCGTTAAGATAATATTGTTTTAGGAGCATAGTCGGTGCATCTTAATTCTGTTTCACAGTTAGCAAATTTTGTGGTCAAATAAATGCTATTAAAGGTTACTTATAAAGCAAAAAACTACAACTACATTAAGCAGTATAGGTAAAAAGAAATATAATAAAAAAAACTTTTATATCTGTTTCTCTCACATTAAAAGATAAATTAGCGACAGATATACGAGAAAATATATTCGATTAAAAACGCTAACCTAAGCTTTTTTAGCGAACAAAGCCATGCGAGTATAATCTATAAATAAAATATCATGAATACAAATTAAAAACCTACTCTTCAAATCAAATTGTTTATACTCTCAATCGAGATTAATCAACATTTGTTTTAAATTAAATACACCCAGTTAATGATGTCAGATTTAATTACCATTTACTAAACGTTAGTCGGGAACAAAGCAATATCGTTTACTCATGTATAAACATTGATTACAATTGGGGCTCGCACAATGGATGCGGACCGTTAGGCAAAATAATCAGTTTATTTCACAATGAGTATATTTTCCTACATGGAGCCCATTTTGGGATAACCATGGTTAACGTAGCCAGTTAGAAAAAGGTTAGTTATGAAGTAACGAAATGATGGTATAAAAAAGAGATTCGTCTTTGAAGACGGACCTTTTTAAACGATTCTGGCCTAAAGTAGTTTATGGTTATTTTGCAGGGGGCTTTCAATCCTATTATATTACACCAAGACTTACTGTAAACATTACTAGAACACACACAAAGTGCAAGAATCGATTCGGCAGCACGTCCCGCACAAATCCTCTGCTACTCTGCTGTACGTACACGTAGAGATGAATAAACTTATACCTACCAATGTTATAGTGATATAAATCGGAACGTCGCAAAGGGTTCGTCGGAAGGTAATTTTTGAATCTACTGAACCGAGTTTGAAAAATATTTATTATCAAAATAAGCCCACTTTGTCTTTGAATATCATATAGATTTTTCTGGCGTTCAATTAAATATGATTAGCACTAAAAATGTATTATTTTTTTATTTTAATTATGTCATTAATTTCTTTTTACCGACATAAGCTTTTTATCATCTACAGCGGCACCACTTCATATCAATGACATTCTTATGCATGATACAAAATAATGTGACTGTTCATACCTAGAGCCCACAATTTTCTTGAACATTACGAACAGTCTATTAAGGTCGAGACATTATCCTAGTAAATCACTGGACCGCTCTGAACTAATAACATTAAACTGTTCATAAAAAATGAGTAGGTTATTACTATCTATTCTCTAGATAACTGACATTTCTACTAGTGATAATGCTGATTGAATCGTACAATTAGGTATTTGACTGAATTTGGTATCTAAAAAACTAATTAGTTCATCAAATAGATTTCCAAAAAACATTGGAAATGTATTTTTTATCGCGTAAAGAAAAACGATACAGTGCACTTTTCAATGGCAAATGACGATACGACTCAAAACTATCATACGATTCACCATCTTTGATTTTTTTAATTCAAGTACCTAATTATAATAAAATATGAAAATTATAAATATGAAAAATATGAGAAGTCTACACGTGGTTAAATCAAAATTGAATAGCATATTTTACTTTATTACATCATACAAAGCTTTTTATGCATTAGTGTACCACATAAATAAATGTATTGAAATATAAATTATTAATGTTTTGTCTATAACGCAAAACCAACTATTTGTCGGTTAATTTTTATTAGTAAACATTAATAATTTACGTTAAACATTTGGTACAACAAATTGCGGTAGAAATGTTAGTTATCACAAAACCACAAAAATAGTGAAACTAAATTTATTGCGGTTTTAGATGGGCCAACATCACTCATGACAAAATGACACAAATCCTGTAATTATTATAATTATGATATGTCTGTAAATGGAAACAAATAGAATAAAATATTGACGTAGGAGAGTCTTCATTATAACAAACATTTATTCAATTACAGTATTTTTTAATGTTATTTAAACCTCAAAATTGCACATTAATTTTAATACACAACAGCACTAAGGAAATTTGATACCAATAATTTTAATCGACGTGCGAATAAAAATAAATTATCAATTTTACGACAATATTTAGTTCGATATACCCCAAATCATTTTGTATGACCCTCCCATAAAGTCTTAGATAAAAATACAAACATTAAGATAACTAATCTTCATAAAAGCTATGTAATAGCTTATTAATGTTTGGTGTTAACAGCCATAATACGTTAGACCAAGAAATATTGCCTATTTTTGGGAGGAGAATTGCCTTTGGTCGCAGATGGCATTTACAACGTTCCCGGTTCTGTGGCCTGTACTACGTTATCCTTAAGCAAGATTGTTGCTACTGTGAAAACGAGATAGCGCTCTACATTGTGGCATACACACGTAGCGGCGTCTCTTTTCCACCACGAAAACTTTACATTTAAAAGCTCAAAGTAAAGACATAGTCCAACGTATGAGCCTACGTCACGTTGCAGTTATACCTATCTATGTGTTTTAAATGTTTTTATAGTTATCACTTCGATATTGAAGGTCATTGACTTTTATATTTTCAGGTATGGCCGAAAAGAATTTAATACTGGATCGCTGTTAAATGCATTTTGTTAAATGATTCTAGATGTTACAACGGCTATTTGCAGTTCATTTGCGATTCTATTGTTATTGTAGCTTTTTGGAATCAAGCCGTACACCTCTTGTTTATTTTTTGACAAATCTTGCCTTTCACCTTACTGCTAATAAAACAATAATCTTTCCTTCTCATACAAAACAAAAAAACAAATTACGTTCATATACTTTTACAAAAATTCAAATGCAAGCAAAATTTGAACGAAAATACATCATTACAGAGCTTTCTGCAATCTGTTATTCGAAGAGTCCGTCTTTATAAGAATTCTATTTGTTATTGACAGGACACATGTGACATTATTGAACTCCCTTCAATAAGGGTGGATGCTAGCCAAGCGGAATACTGCTGCAGATATAAGTAAACTCTATATTAAGATGAATGCACAGAGCATGTGCAGTTGACGTTTGAGTATTTGATAATGCCAGTATGTAGGGGTCATTGTACTCAAATGTAATAGTTTTTTTTTTCAAGTGGTACTCAGGTTTCTTTCTCGGGTATAAAATCTACTGATGTGATTAAGTTTAATGAAAAAAAATACGGTTTTTGTGTAAATTACTGGTGATTTTGAAATCAAGGATGCGGTTTTCAGTTTTTTATTGCTTATTGATATTCATAAATAAAACATAATTTATTTTAACTTAATGTGAGACGAAAATAATCGTTGCGATAGAGAACAAACCACTTAAGTGCATGGAATAACGTTTCGAGAAAATTGAATTTAAAGCATTGCATGTCAATATTATTCACATGCAAACGTTTTAATTCAGCTTCTGTTTTTCATGTACATGTTGATAAAGCCGTCGTTATAAATTCAACTGTATTTCAGAATTGATATTAAAAAGTTCGTTTCTCATTTGATAAGTTTCAAATAGAACAAAAACAGGTAATGCTGCAACGTCAACCGCAAAATGTAAATAAACAGTTGAACAACCAAAAAGCGCGTTCAGGTTATTTACATGAAAACAGTACAGGTTTTTACAGCACTATTCGAAATATATCTTTTCGGATAATATATCAGTGATATTACGCGGAAACATTTTATGGAGGCATTACGTAATGGGGTCCGGCGATATTTTATTCTAATACATTAATGTCGGAGCTGCCCTGTGCCCAGTTAGTAATAGCTGCGATGCGGTTCATATTTTGAGGTGACGAGGTGACGTTTTAGTCAGGTTTTATGACGTCACTAAATTTTCGACACGAATAAAGACGAATGGCAAACGTGTCAACGAGGATGACAGCATAAAGTTTATAGTGCAAAAATCAAGGAGGAAATATATTGAGATTGAGTATCGGCTAACGTGAGTGGCAATATATCTGTTAAACTAATCCGTAACGTTATTAACGATAGTCATATCCTAGAGGTTATTTTATAGCCTGGAACTGACGCTGAACTCAATATGGCAGATACCGTCGATACTTCTAAGTATTGTCGAATCGCTATATGGATGCCACATGATTCCCCTCGGGACATAATTCAACGAAATAGAGAAGGAGCACCAGTGGTGCAAGATCTCAGAGCCCTTTAGTACGTATTCACCACCTGTTCCTATCATCAATTACGAGACCAATATATTTCGTACCTAAAGACCATACACCAAACACAAAATACCCCAAGGACTAAAAAACGAATTTTGGTCCTGTAAAACTTTTACCGTTTGTAAACAACAAAGTACAGTCAGTATTGCTGTTCATACTTTTCGGCGCACTTAATCACGTGGAGTTTTTCTCTCTCTACTGATTGCGTTTTGAAGTGATCTCGTGCGTAAACGCGCTTGACGATCAATCGGCACTTTATTCCGTTTTGGAGCATAAAACGTTTTTTTTTTTTATCTTTGAAATGCTCGTAACCTATGTATGGCGGTTCGCACGCGCGAATGCGTTTTATAAATTTCTCGCACATTGAGGTAAAACATGGTTTTCTGCTCATGTTTGCAGATTTAATCGCTATAGAAAATATTTCTTTACGTTGCCGTCTTTACTTTGAACACGTAATAATATAACATTCCAAAAAATCTAGTCTGTGCCAATTTTGAAATTAATTAGGTACTAATCGTAACTGTACAATTTGTTGTTCATTGAAATACATAAAGGTACTTAAAAAGCTATAATTATTAACTAAAAAAGCCTCTTTAACGATTGTTGATCGCGTGTCAGAATCAAGTCTATTCAGAAACCTTAATATTCACCATCCAATTCAAACCATACGATATAACGAATGAGAACATAAAGAAGTTGAAAAAACAAAAAATACCGGACGGAGTGACGACCCAATAATACTCGATATCCATATAAAAACAAATGTCGCCCATCAGGAAAAATGCGATGAGCTCATAAAACGATGCGTCGATAACACAAATGACAGGTTACACGACATGTAATACCAGACACACGTACAGAGGTACGGCATTAGTAGAGGAAGTAAAGGCTTTCATACACGAGCGGGGAAATGTCAAAAACACTGGTGAAAAACAGGCACATTTGGCAACAAAAAAAGTTTATAAACCAAGTACATTCAAAGCATTCGAAGTGAATGAATTTAAAAATGACTTTTTTAGTCAAGTAAACGAACGTGTGGAAAAGGCTTTATTTATACAGTACGTACAGTAACAAGGTACAAGCATGCATTTGAATTTGAAACGAGGTCTGCGATTGCTGCGCTATACTTATATATCGTTCGTTGAAAACGAGAAAATTGAACGGCACCGTAAGGTGTGAATTGGTGACATTTTTATTTTAATTTTCCGGAAGGAGTGCGAAGATTTACAAGTCACACTAGAAGTAAAATACATTCAAATGGATCGAACAATTTGGTTATGGCTTCGAATGTTGGCAAGGAGCCCAAAAGCTGAAAGGATTCAAATTAAAAAGGTTGATCAATGCTGTTACTTGTATTAAAGGTTGCAAACAATCAATTTTATTTGTCCATTAGTATAAGGTATACGTTTTTGCTTAATCGAGACCAAACGCCGCTGAGACCAATCTACTTAGAAAGGTTTGTTCGATTCTTAGTGATGCAGATGGATAAGGGTTAAGTATTATTAGTCTAGACAACTGTCTGGTGATGCACTTTCAATGGAAAGTATGCTTTATTCGCTTGACAACTTTCAATATCAGTGACAGATTTGAAGTATTTTTCACTAGAAAATTTATTTCGTTCGTTTCGATTTTATTTTTCCCAGAATTAGAGCTTTCTACGTCCAAATCACACAACTCTGAACGTACTGTTACATCCCTAGCATTCTACTAGATCGCTGACTTGCATATTCAACCACGTTCACATTAAAACTACATTATTTATATTATATGTCTAATGTTAAGTCAGCAATAATAGAGTATAAATGATGATTCTTTCTCTAAATCGGGGGCAGTTTGTCAGAGCTTAGGCTCAGGGTGCTGATATAATTGTGATCTTCGGATCCGCCCCAACTTGTTGGTTTTCAGCTAAAATCCTTGAGCCTAACCGGGTCGATATAGCCCTTCTGGGGTAATCGCGAACTCGTGAGTGTAGTCCAGATGAAGTACCGTAAACCTCTCATGTAAAAGTGTGTGTGCAAACTTATAATAAACTACTGTGTTACTCGAAGTGTGGTTTTCTTTCTATAACTACCGAGTCGCACAGTCTAACATTGGTGTCAGAAGTAAAGGGATTTCTGAAGTCCCTCCGGTCGCCTACTCTGATCGACTGTAAGCCTTGGCCTAAGGCTAAGCCAGCGTCAGCATCCTGACGACGATCAGCACTACACAACTTATAGAGGTTCCTGAGCTTCCACGTTGGCCACCTGCTGTCTCCGCTGTCATATTGACGCCACTTGAGGCCGCCGCCAACTTCAAGCAACGAGTACTACACGTCACCGCGCCGTATCATCTCGACACATCGCACATCGCGCCGACCTTGTACACCTGTCCACTTGCAAACTCAGCACATTCCATCGCCGTCGCCGCTGCATCGCTTGCACTAATATCGCCGCTTCCGTGTTTACTATTATTGTGAGTGTTTTATATAACGTTATGATAATTTTTATGTAAATGCTATTAGCTAACATTTTGTGCGTGGATTAATTTTTGCCAATTCTTTACTATCTCTTACTATTTTCTATATCTTACCATTTCTTTAACCATTTATTTCTATTTCTACTATATCTACTTATTTTGCTATATCGTTTTATTAAAATGGTTCGCGAAAGTGCTAAGTTCGAGAAGAAAGGACAATCTACTTCTAGTATACAAAGTATAGAGATAGAAGAAGTTGATTTTTCTATCCTGACAAAATTTATAAAACCATTTAATGGTGATAGAACAAAGTGGTCACCATTTGTTCGGAATTGCGAAAATGCTTTAAATTTTGCATCGGCATCACAGCGTAATATTCTATTTAAGTATATTTTGTCTCAGTTGGAAGGCAAAGCCGAGACTGCCTGTTCTCTAAAGATATTTGATAACTGGCAAGAACTAAAACAGTTTCTAAAATCAACTTTTGGTGAAACTAAACATAGACATCATTTATTATTAGAGTTACAGAGCTGCACTCAGAAATGTAACGAGTCTGTAACCCAATACAGCCTCCGTGTAGAGACCTGTCTCACACGTTTACAATCTGATATATACCATTCCACTAGCGATGTCTCAGAATTAAAAGGGCGAATTGCCAGTAATGAGGACTTGGCCCTCCATACATTTTTAATGGGTTTGCCTAGCCATATTTCTAACATTGTCAGATGCCGCAATCCACATACATTGCAAGAAGCTATTAATCTTGCTATACAGGAGGAAAAGCTCCAAAACTATATTCAATCCCGACATCTTAAATCCTCTGAATCGTTAAAGCCTAAATGTAGAGTATGCGGTAAGATCGGTCATACGGATAAAACTTGTTACTCTGAGCAACAAGGTCAAGTTAATTGTTTTGACAATAATCCACAACTTTCCACATCGTCTAATTGGCAACCGATCATATGTAGATACTGTAAGATTCCGGGCCACGATATATCTCAATGTCAAAAACGTCAGTACTATAATTCGCGTAGACAAAATCCTCAACACCCTAATTTAAACTAAATAAGGTTCCGGTATCACGTCGTACGGAATCGTCAACGCAAACCGACGTGGCAGATATCTTACTGTATTCTAAAGTTAATACTACTATATCTACTAAATATCCTAAGGCTAATAAATCTACTATATCTCCTAATTCTACTACTATTTCTACTAAATCTTCTAATATTAATCAATCTATTAAATCTTTTAAAACTACTAAGTCTCCTAATTCTACTGCTAAATCTACTAAATCTCCTAATATTAATAAATCTACTAAATCTTTTAAAACTAATAAGTCTACTATATCTTCTAAATCTACTACTATATCTACTAAATCTGCTCAGATGCCCAAAGTGGACCTGAGACCTTCTATATCGTTATCGACCCACCGACAGGGTAACCAGCCCCAAACTGAAGGCGATAACACTAAATCAGCTCAGATGCCCAAAGTGGATCTGAGACTTACTAAATCCGCATCTCAGTCTCCAAGAGAACTGAGTCTTACTAAATCCTCTCCTCAGTGTCCAATAGAACTGAGTCCTACTATATCTTCACCTCAGTTCCCAAGTGGACTGAGTCCTACTAAACCCACATCTCAGTACCAAAAGGGACTGAACCTTACCATATCTTCGTCTCAGTGTCCAAGAGGACTGAGTCTTACTAAGTCTACTTCTCAGCTCGAAGAACTGAGTCTGTCTCATCCTAATGTCAAATTTAAATGCGATAAATGTTAACCTTTATGCTAATTTTTCGTCTAACTTTTATTAAATCTTATAATAGTAATTTACCTTAAAGATAATGTCTGCGTATTGATTTCTACTATCTCACCATTTAATAATACTATTTCAGATTGTAACTATTAACATATATGAAGAACCTACCTATTGACTGTAAATTTTCTAATCAATGCTAATAATGTTTTACATGAATATTGATTAATCCATCCGCAAAGTTTTGGCAATAACATTTCATTACTATGTATTTGTGTAAGCTAAGTGACATTCCAGTGTTGGTACAGGTTTGATATAATTACCGAAGTATTGCATTGTATTCATAAATTATTTCAATTTACTATTTTTAAGAATTCAAAATAAAGATTTATCTTAATTTTAATATAAAGTAAAGATGATTGTTGTACTAAAACAAAAGTAAATGATTCCATATTCTATTTTGTTGCAAATATTATTTTAAAGTGCATAATTTTTAATTATGTTTGTTGACCTCTAATTTCAGTAATGATTTTTGTTGTTTCTTTGTTCATATTATTTTAAGATTTTTGATTGTTCTTGTAACTACATTTTACATTCAATTTTAATTTTGTGGTAAACAAATTTTATTAAAGTTTTTATCATGTATACCAACAATGTCGCATTTCATCTAGACGAATTCTTGAATTATAATAAAGTTTCCAATTTCTATGTCTTACTATTCTAATAATTATTACTATTTCTAGAAATTAATGTATTTTTTCTATTTATTTACTATTTCCAAGTGTTTACTATTTTCTATTTCTACTACTATTTCTAAAGATTCTTCATTTCTATAAATTTATTTATACTAATCTACTATTTCTAAAAATATTTCACTAATTTACTATTTCTAAAAATGTTTAAATTTTATTAATTTGCTACTTCTTAAAATGTTTCATTAATTTACTATTTCTAAAAATGAATATTTTTGTTAATTTACTAGTTCTAAAAAATTATTATTTTTTATTAATTTACTATGTCCAAATTTTTTCATTTCTATTTCTAAAAATGTTTTATTTATGTTATTTTACTATTTCTAAAACTGTTGTACTTCTGTTAATGTTTCTTTGCTATTTCTAAAAATGTTTCAATTTCATTAATTTACTATTTAAAAATGTTTGATTAGTCTACTAGTTCCAAAAATGTTTAATTTTTATTAATTTACTGCCTAAAAATATTTCATTTCTATTCATTTACTATTTAAAAAAATGTTTTATTCATGTTAGTTTACTATTTCTAAAGATGTTTAATTTCTATTGATTTACTGACTCTAAAGATGTTTTACTAATGTTAATTTTCTAGATCCAAAAATGTTTCATTTATTTTAATTTACTATTCGACTATTTCTATTTCATTTTTGTTACTATCTCTGTATTTCTAGTTCTGTGATTTTGTAATATTTTATACCAATTCATTTTATGACTAAACCTGGATTATACTCACATCCTATTTCTACTGGATGTTCCGTTTTAAAGGGGGGAGGTGTTACATCCCTAGCATTCTACTAGATCGCTGACTTGCATATTCAACCACGTTCACATTAAAACTACATTATTTATATTATATGTCTAATGTTAAGTCAGCAATAATAGAGTATAAATGATGATTCTTTCTCTAAATCGGGGGCAGTTTGTCAGAGCTTAGGCTCAGGGTGCTGATATAATTGTGATCTTCGGATCCGCCCCAACTTGTTGGTTTTCAGCTAAAATCCTTGAGCCTAACCGGGTCGATATAGCCCTTCTGGGGTAATCGCGAACTCGTGAGTGTAGTCCAGATGAAGTACCGTAAACCTCTCATGTAAAAGTGTGTGTGCAAACTTATAATAAACTACTGTGTTACTCGAAGTGTGGTTTTCTTTCTATAACTACCGAGTCGCACAGTCTAACAGTACTAAATAAAATACGAAATAAATAGTTTTGAACTCAAACAATTATTCAGTTAACTTCCAAACAAATATCTTCACGCTTTTACGCTGTTCATAAAAGTTCTCGAATCGAGTATCAACCCCCGAAGTCGTGTATAAGTCTTCACCCGGCTTGAAGTTAAAACTCCTTGTATCAAGACGGCCTAGCATGAAACCGACGAAACTTTGCCCATCGCCGGCGACTTTAATACGAGTTTCGTATTTCGGACGTTATCATTATAAAATCGAAGACGAGTTCTCTTTTCCTATCCACTTTTGTAGGTGTACACGGAAAATAGTATACTTGCCTACAAAAAAGTGCAACGGCACCAAATTAACCCCAATAAAAAAATCGTCGGCAATTTACAATTAACAAGCACAAAACTGTTCAATTAAACTCGTTTAAACAGTGGCAGCCAATCAAAAAGTACGAGCTACACTAATTATGTTACATTTAATGACAACAATAAAAATACAAATAGCCTTTGGGTCATTCAGACGAAAATTGTCTAAACACGGCACGTGGTGCCCGCTCTTGGAGGGAAATAGCTGTGAGGATACAAAACATTTGATATCGTCCCTCCCCTCACCCTCGGAGCTTTAACGGCGGGTACGGCTCAGTCGAACGGGACGCTCCGACGAGAGCGGTCGCCTCGTCCGAATACAGGGACGTTACGAACTTTCTATTACGTCACACGTACAGCTCGAGGGTGAAATTCTGATCGTAGATAATAGTGTCCCGCTAAGGGTGGTATATGAATTGGTTCTGTGGGATGGTGATTCGATAAAAGTGCGATGGTGCGTTGTCGAGGTGTAAAACGAGTGACCATCATGCATGCCTGCACCACACTGCTGTGGTTAGTCACCTGTTTCAACGGTAAGTTTTGGTACTCAGGGTCAAACTGTACAAAAAGGGGTTGTGGGGTAATTCGATGCGGTTCGGTGGTTTCGACCGTTACAAAGTTTTTAACCTTATTATTCTATTTTAGAACAAAGTTTTTGAAGTCCGCATTCGTATTATCGTTTAAAACGTATGTTTGTAATTTAATTATTTTTTCTGTATTTCGCTGGGAGTTTGAAAGTCGGTCAGTGGTTAACTCGATAAATAACGTTGGGCCTTCTGAACAATCGTTGAATCGGTTGTTTTCAGAGTAACGCGAATGCGATGATCGTCCAAAGCATGGAAAATTAAATTCTGTTTGCAGTGTACCGTTTACATAAAAGGTTTATGTTCGTTTATTTTGTAATTGAAAACTTGTTTATTGAGCATTTAATTTTATGTCTTTTATCGGTTATTCCGTTGGCAATTATGTGGCATTTTATGTACGTTGGCACTAATTATATTTTAATAATGAGACTGCTGGATAGTGTAGCAGCTGTGACTGAGTGGTATTAACTGACATACAAGTAATTATAGACTCTTTAAAGCTTGGTGGACTTATGATATTTTTTGCTATAAATTAAAAATGGTATTAAAAATAGAAAGCTGTTTGTATGGCCAGTATTTAATAATTATAATTTATTTCTTCAGCATGTTAGAGGTAGTAAAAAAGCAATGTTTTGTAATGAGTTCCGTTACACTTGTAACAACTTTAACTGAAGCAGTTTGTTGAAAGTAACTGTTAATGGTTACATGAATAATAAAGATTCCTTCGCCGTGCCTTACATTTGAATTAACAATTTACAGTTTCCAATATTACAGTGTTTAAGAAAATAGTATTAATTCTATCGTCTTAATGGTTTCTAGTATCAAATCTAAAACGGAATAAGCTTTAAGTGTTAGTAGTTTCATAAACAGGGATTTATTTGCTAAATTAGAGAGGAAAGGGTTTGATACTAAATATGTTTTAAGAGATCTCAAATAGGCTAATCGCGATGACGAAAAAATTATGTTTTTCTTTTCTATGGGAGAGGTATTTTTCTTTTACATAGGGACGGAGATAGGCTCTTGTTTTAATATATACCAGGAAACTCATTTAGCAGTAGGTATTTGTGTTTTGTATTTTGGATGTATGTAGTTTTTATTCGTTTTAATTATTTGATATACGTATTAAGGTTTTATTATTCGCAAGTTTTATCTTTATTATTGTTAAGCGTTTGCAAACAAATAATTCTTTTTATTACTTCTACGTTATCTTACGTTATAGAGTTCTTATTAGCTATTCTCTTTAGTAATTTTCTTGGTGTTACATGAGCTTTTGTAATATAAAATTAAAACGAGTTTACTTTTTTATGTCGTATTTTTTAAATTTTGATCTTTCGCTTTTAATGCAAATATTTTTATAGATAGCTGGGTAAAAAAAAGTATTACCATTAGTGAAAATGAAACGAATAAATATTTAATAACATAAAAGAGTCGTATTTTATAATTGCGTGAACAATTATGTCAGAATTAACCTGTCACAATGAAAAATATATTTTTTAAAACGTATAATTTCAAAATGCATAGTCTGACTCTAAAAAAGTACTTTAATTACACTAAAATACCTCTACCAAAGTTACTATCGTGTAAAAATGGTTTTGTTACGTATAAATCAATATTATCTAGTCACCGTAATCTAAAATAGAAAAAGCACTTTCACAAAATTGGATGTGTTAGGGTTGAATTAAATAAAAATATGATTGTGATGGATCCCGGTGTGTAATTAAATTACGCTTTAGTAAAATGCTCCATCTACATAGTATAAAGTATAGGGAGTTGTAATTGAAACTTGTTTTTTCTAGTGACAGTTTCCTGGTTCACACGTTGTTTTTTTTTGTTATTAGGTGTCCTTGTTTTTGCGTAAATTACTACGTTATGAAATCTTTCTCAAAAAAAAATTTCTTGTTTAATGGGGTTCAAGTTCATCGGTTACGGTGTCCATGAATATTTATTATACACACATTCACAATAACCCAAAACTTACACAAAGGACAAAACTGATAAAGAAATTTTAATTAAGGAACTATATTAAACACCGTCCAAGTTCACAGTCTTTCATTAAATATCAAATTCATGTTTTTGACAGTAAATATTCTCGATATTGAAATTGAGAGCTCCAAAACTCTAAGGAGCTTGCCCATTACCTTTCTTTCGTTGTTCTCTTTGAAATTAGTTGCCAAGTTTTTTCTGCAAAATTGATACGATCTTAAGGAAAAAATTCAATATGAATTTCAAAAGAACAGTATTATATTTTTAATATTGATAAAGATGCCCAGGTATTGTGTTGTCATCAATTTTATTGACACCTTTTTGTACTTTTCTGTCATGTATTTTTTTTTCTTTGGTATTGTTGTGCCAGCCATCGTAATTGATTTTAGTGAAATCTCAATGTTATTTACGAATTTCGTTTAACGTGACAACTGGTGACCTTTTTCAGTGAATTGTGTTTACTGCGAAACCTTCTTCAATACGTTTTCCATCACGAGCGAAGACTTACTTTTCATTCATAGTGAGATAGGTAACTAGGTACATGAATATTCCAAGACATGAGATAAATGAATAAAGTTAATACAAACGTGAGATAATTTGAATTTAAAACTTCAGTACCTTTATCAGGGTTCATAACTCCATTTCCTATCTGGAAAACGTAACATACCCCAAAAACAAAAGGTATAATAAATCCTTAAATTTTAACTTCGCCGTTTCACAAGTGATTTATAGCATCGCAGCGGACGTTCTTCCGCTACGGTCCCTAACCCAAAAACATACATATCGGGCTCATTTAATACTTACTTTATGCCAAGACGATCAGCTGGTCCCCTAATGCCCCCTGTGCCCCCAATGGCCCCATAAAGATTACGGGATCCCGGATTAAGTCCGCTTCATTGAGTTCTTACTTAATTGATACAAGTGTCGCCTTTATTCTTTTCTGATCCATCAGATCTTTTATACTGGCTATCTCGTTTTATTGGCAGGTTATGTGTGGGTCGTTTTTATAACTTTTAATAAATTATAAAAGACTAGCCTATGTACGTCCTACTGCTAGGCACAGGCATCTTCCCATATAGGGAAAGATTGAGCATTGACCACCACGCTAGCTCACTGCGAATTGACGATTTGAGATTCCAATATTTGAAATCGTTCCTTAAGATATTTTCTGTAGTGTCTAAGAATACTTAAAAAAAGTACTTATAACTCTAAGAAAGTCACGTTGGTACTTGCCCGTGCTGGGGATCGAACCATAGCTGGCGCTACCTATCCATGTTAGAAAGAGCTTCCAATATTACCAAATGAATGAATGAACGCAAACAGCTTAAATGTTCAAATAAACAAATATTTTAGGTATACATTTTTGTACCTACAAATAAAAAAACCTTAAAAAAAAATAGAAAAACTCAAGCAAAACATTTCAGTAACTTAACATAATTTAAACAAATTGTGTACCAACCAAATGTCTAGTACACAAGTCGCAAATTAGCATACTTAATTCCCCTAACTCTAAAAAACTAAATTACTCAACATAATTTTCAGTAAAATTGATTAAGAGAATTTAATTTCCAGATTCTTGAGATCGTTTTATCAACCAGCAACGTCCCAGATTAAGATAAATCAAACGACAACTTGTTAGCCTAAAGTAGTTTAGTATTTATATTTAAAAAGCCAGACAAAATAAAAATATGACTTTCGATCTTATGTTTATTGAATTAGGGGTTAATTTGGAATGTACAGGAATTGGCTTCTGAGGTTTCGAGACTCAATTAATAAATTTAATTACAGACGAAGTATAAGAAAAACGCTTAAAAATTCCCGCAATTTCTCAAAAATACCATCATCAGATCCTGAAATGATAACAATGGGAATACCTGGGAAGTGTACTCTATTAAACAAAAGAACAATTTTGCTATCCGGTTCAGTTGTTTTTAAGTAATCGATAAACATACATAAAAAAATCGACGAATTGAGAGCCTCCTCCTTTCTGAAGTCGATATAAAAAATGATTATTCTTTACTTAATGTGTTACGTGTTAAATATGTATAGGTATAGTATCTGTAAAAGCTTTTTTTGCCTTAAAAAAAAGCATGTACGCAAAACGTAGACCTTTTTATTTACCGTATAGAACCTTCCTTGTATAGCTAGCTATCCTTATGCGATGGTGAAACTTCATAAAAATACCCAATAATTCGTCTTCTACCTATCTGATCTCGTAAATCACTTCGGTGGGGTTGTAAAAAGAATCTACACTTAATTCCTTACGTACCCACAACGTATCTGCCTTCAAAGATTTACGGCAAATAAAATAACTTCGCTACTTCTCGATATAACTTTTTATTATATTAATGTTTGGAGTTTTATTTGCTATCGGTACTCTTCTCCGTATCTCGGTATCGTAATCAGTAAGGATCTTTATGAGATTGATTTCGTGATTGAATATTTACATTTTAGGTTTCTTTCTTTATAGTTAGAGAAAGCCTTTTTTCTGAGATTCCTGTTTTACTCTTTTATTTTAAAATTCTATTCTAGTAGACTGGATACGCTGAATGTTAATATTACTACATAATATAAAGTCGCTGTCGCAGTCTCTCTGTCTGTCTGTTCGCTTAAACCTTTAAAACTACGCAACGGATTTTCGATAGAGTGATTCAAGAGGAAATGCATCAGTAGCCGTGCGAAGCAGGGGCCGGTCGCTAGTATAATATATGATTGCAGGAGCATCAAGAGTTATTGAGTAGTTTTCAGGGCAAATAATAATTACGATATCGTATTTGTGAAAAATGATAACGAAATCAAAGTTGATTAAACAAAAATACCAAAAAACGTCTCCGGTGTTTACATACCCTTGATGCTCACAATAAAACATTAAATAATGTACTCTTACAACCCATACTGAATGTATAACTATCAAAATATTTTTACGTCTTCATAGAAAATTCTTACATGAATATTTAAAATGGTCGGAGACTCCACGTGTATTCGAGTTTCAGATGGACAACAAATTACGTACTATAATGTAATACCGTATACTATGTAGTGTATACTTACCTTCAATCAATTTCGTTTTCTCCAAAGTTGTAGGCTGTATTTTCATAATATATAGTGTGTGGGAAGAACGGTTCAAAAACACCCACATACTGATATGAGGGTTGATTTAAAACCTTATTAATTATAGTTTGATAGATGCGTCAAGTGGTTTCAAATTTCGAAATAATTAGAAATTGTAAAGGTCAGTTTTGTAATTGGTTATGTTATCGTGGTAACCGGTTGTCATGGTATGTCATGCGGAGAAAAGAGGATCACATGGTAAGGAAGGTGCTGGACATGAATGTGGATGGATATAGAGGAAGAGGATGATCGAGGACATCGTTTCTTTAGTCGTCCTCTCGTCCAAAGAGTGTCATTTGCAAGATGACGTAAGATAGGAACGTGTAGAAGAAGAAGACATGCTGCATCGACCTCAAATAATGGTTAGGATAAGGGCAGGGGAATGATGATGGTATTTTTTTTTGTAATTGTTTAGTTATTGGACGTTGTGTGTTGGGAATTGAAGTAATTTATAGAATGTTCAAAGGTCCGATTTTCGGTCACTAAGAATGTTTTCTTATTTTCAAGATGTTTGTCGGTGACCTGTTTTACCGGATTTAACTGAATACCGTAATTTTACTTGAAAGAATACTTATGAATACTTCGTCTGAAGTGTGTGCCTTTTTCTTAAAGCTTTAGTTAATATATTATATTAAGTCTTAACATAATTAATCAAAGGTATATTGCATGAGTGCATGCAGAAACTTAATTAATTACCACAGCGTAGGTATTCACAGTCGCCAACTTTTTTAAGAAATATCAACTAGCTTAAGTAAAAATTATTGGTTTATGAATATATTTTATCAGATTGATAAATCATAGATCGGATTTTGAAGAATCGTGGGTAGATATTAATGAGTATAAACATAGAGAGTATTTTATCAAAAAAAAAGTATAGATACATACAAACTTATCACTAAACGTGTATGATAATACTTTTAAAACAAAGACAAACAACACAGCAAAAAATAAGATACAAAATAAAATATAACTTACAAGTTAAACAAAGCTTTTGAAATAGGACTATTTTATGGCCTATAATATGTATTTAAGGCAAACTCATAACCAATGCCCAGTCGTCTGAAAACAAGTCGCATTCTGCGTGAGTATTAAAACACAGTAAAAAGAGTTTTTATTTAAAAAGACTATAGACTACTTTGCATTATTACTAGCTCTGCATGTTTACCATACAATCCTTTACAGTTTATTAGATTGAAAAGAGTAATAGAGCCATAATGTTCATAAAACGCGATTCATTTCCCTTAGTTTGCTAAACTGAATAAAAAAGGATGTTAGTTTTTGAATTACGACTTTATGTTTATGGTGCTGTGGTTTATATTAAATTAACTTCCCTTAATGCGTTTTGTAATAGTGTTTGCTTTTGCCAAAAAATGCACCGAGACTTTATGATGAATATACTCGTACGTAGGTACTAAAAAATTAAAATGGTATTACGACCAAACCTGATATACCATAAAACTTTTATTTACTAACAAGGAAGGTTGGTAAGACTATTGAGGTAACAAACTTTTCAGTTGATTTAATTATAATTTTGATCAACAATAACTTTTTGAACATTCTCTCACTCTTAATATTTCGCTATACAGCAGTAACTGATCATATTAAGTGAAAGATTATCAAACCAAGTTGACATAAATAAAACATAATTCCATCAATATATATTATCTCGATAATTCATCTCATTTTAAACAAAATATAAATCCAGAATCCTATAAAATTTGAAGGTTAAGTACCTATCTGTCTGTAGTATACGATGCCATTTCGAGAATAAAATATTATTCGGCCAGGATTCTAAACGAGCGTAGTCCAAATCGGGTCCCATCGATCAAAGAAATCACATCTCATCTATAATGTACCACAGACTACCGCGTAACAGTTAAATCATTGTGGAAACATACAGATTGCTGCGGTTTGTACCGTGACGTTGGTTTCTTGTGAACAATTTGAGTAAAGCTGGTTTAAATAAAATAAATTACTAATTTGATTTGTACATGTAACCAATGGATCGAATTTAATTTCAATTTCATGAAGTTCTTAAATTTTGATATAACGCTGATAATTTCAATTACTAAAAGAGGAGATAGTGAGAAAATCTGAATTAAAAAAAAATGTATCTTAAATCGCAGATTCAAATATAAGTAAATCTTTTTTTTTATTCTTACTGTCTCTACGTGGGACCCAGCAATTCAACATTTCCAATCTACCTAGTAATTATCAAAATATACTATTTTATGGGCCGTAACTCCCAAAGGATTAACTTGATATAAAGGTTAATTTAACAATTTATCATATTTGTGTTCCAATATTCTGCCCTCGTAAATGAAAACACAGTATCTCAAGAAATGTCATTTTGAGATAATGGCGGTTAAAGTTTGAAAACTAAAACATGACGTTGTGAAGAAACTATTATGGTTAGATACGATTGGTTTTTTTTCTATGAAATGCAAGTGACTGAACTTGATATTTTTATATTTAAAATTGCTGAATAACAATTAAATAATTAATAAAATGAGATAATGTGTTATAATTAATGAATTAATTTAATATATTTCGTAAAATTTAAGCTTAATCACAGTATCTAAGTGGTTACTGTGTTTTAGTCTACTTTTATTTTTTACTGTGTTTAAAGTATGTAAAGATACTAGTCTCTTAATAATGCCAAACAGTAACTTTAATGATACTGTGTTTTAAGCTATTTATCACATCCGAATATCAATCTAGTAAGTGATATGCTGTGATTTAGGCTAGGAAAAACCTATTTTACTTTAAGCTGTAGTACAGTATTTAGATATACTGTGTTATAAGCTAACCCTTTGTCATTAGTGTTATTTTTTTATTTTTGTATAATGATCAGGATATTATATATAAAGATATAAGGGATATTAAATATGTATATATTAGGTATATCAAATTAAACTACACTTGAGAGCAATAAATAAAACCTTGACTTTCTTTATAAGGAAGATTTTTTAATGAATCTAAATCAATGTTTAAAAAAAACATACACACTATTTGAAAGCCTACCTTATTACCTTTTTAATGATGTTAAATACAGTATAAAAAAATACCCGTAAGAGGTTTTATGGCTCAAAACCCCACAAACAGGTAGAATTACGTAATGTTGCTTGAGAAATAATTAAAATTAAACTCAAAATGTTTAATCAAACTGATTATTAATAAGGTGTATTCCCTCCCTTAGCCTTAATAACAGCTCTTAATCGGTTTTTCATGGACCATGAAATATTGTGATATAGCATTCCACTCCTCTTCAATGGCATGTTGAAGAAGCAGGGCTTCTTTCTCGAAATCTTCTTTTTCGCTCATCCCAGCTGGCCACTCCATCGCGGTAATTCCAACGTCTTCCATGTAGTCGCTAACTGTTCTAGCGACATGCGGTCTGGCCTTGTCGTGCATGAGGAAAAAACCTTCTCCCATAAGCCACGCAAGCGGCCTCACATGTCCTTCAACCACTTCTTCGACGTATCGTGCAGCTGTCAAACCTCCCGATCTCGGGCCGGTACTCGCCCCAGTGATGAATACAATGTCAGTTTTAGTGTCCAACATTATGCCACCCCAAAACTTACACGATCCACCGCCAAAAGCCACGTGTTTGCTTATGCAGCATTGTGAAAATCTCTCTGATGACCTTCGGTAGAACCAGAGCGTCCATCATGACCATGTAATGTCATTCTGCACTCATCAGAGAATATAACAGACCGCCATTGGTCGTAGTTCGTACGTTCAATTTAAATGTTCCCTGGCAAATGGTAGTCGGGCTTGTCGGTGAGCTGTGGTCAATTTGGGACCATTTGCTGGGCGATGTGAAGTCAGCCGTGCTTCACCAAGTCTTCTTCTGACTGACTGACCGACTTATACTGACATTGCGAACTTCTCGAAGCTCTTGTCCCAGTTGAACCGCATTCAGTTGCCGATTTCTTAAAGACCTCGATACAAGAAAACGGTCCTCACGCTCTGATGTTCTGCGTCGCCGGCCAGATCCTGGTCGCCGAATGTACCCACCGGTCTTGAAACCTCTAGTACACACGACGTACAAAGTAGCGGCTCAAATTTAGTCGTTGAGCAACTTCACTTTGATTATGGCCTGCTTTGAGCAAAGCAATAACTTGAGCAGGTTCTGCAGGTGTGGTATCCATATTTTTCTGTATGCTTTCAGTAGAGATGTTTTCACGTTGACCCTCGGTATGCAACGGATAAAAAATCCAAAAAAAAAACCAGCGCCCCCCAGCCCCTCTCGGGTCAAAGGTTAGATTATAACACAGTAACTCAACGGTTACTGTGTTCTAGTCAAGTAATTTAAACTATAATATCAAAACTGCAGGCATTAAAACACAGTATGTAATATACTGTGTTTAATTCATGTATCACGTAAATTTTGAAGTATTTATTTTAGTTTATACCACAGTATTCAAAGTTACTGTGTTATAAGCATAATAAAGTATAAACCTAAAAATATGTATCATAAATTAAAAAACAGTAAAGTCACTTTTTTACTTTAAAACACAGTACATGGAAATTTACTGTGTTAAACTCTAAAATATCTTGATATTTTTTTAAATTTCGCAAAGTTACTGTGAAGGATCTCGGCAACGGTAGGGGCTACAGATATACCGAAAAGTTCCCCAGATAGAGCTCGCGCCGTAGATTACTAATCTTTATCCAAAGCAAAAACACAGTAACTCAAGTTACTGTGTTTTCATTTACGACGGCAGTATTGTACAAAGTTTCATAATTTCTATTTATTATTAAATATAACTAAACATATATTAAGGTAACCTTTAAACATAATGAATTCTAATCCGATACACTTCTGCGCTTAAGTAGATCAAAATAATTAATATTTAATTTTCAGCCTCTTGATCAAGTATTCTTATACTAAATTCCGGCGTAACGTTGTAAATATTCTTAGGTCTTAACGGACAAAGTAATATTTAATAAATCATTTTTGTCTTAAAATGAAATTAGGTGAAAGAGATAAAATCATAATTACCTATTTATTTGGGTTCCCATGTATATTATGTATTGTGATCGTAGTGATCTGGCACAATTGATAAAGCTATTTAACATATATTTTAGGACAATGGTATATTTTTTCATGTTATACGATAATCTGTTCTAATCATGGATCGAACAGGCACAAAAACCCCAAACTAGACATTTGGATAAGATTTTCCTCTCATAGATTAGGGCTGATCTAAGTATGATCTCAAATTTTAGACTAAACTTCCATGTGACTTCTACGGACCTGTGTCTCTACTAAAGTCTTTGAATAGGGCTAAAAATCTTGTTGATCTCAAAAATAAATATTAAACCTAAACACAAATCAAAAGTTTTGTATTTCACGTGTAATTTTAACAACTAATTTACTTATACAATACACGAAAATGCTTATTCTACTTACTTTACAACAAAGGAGTATTTAATCGCATTAAATATAATATCAAGTACTTTGAGCAACTGTTACTGCACCAAGAAAGAACTCTTTCAAGTGCAACAAAAAACGAAAAACAGTTGAAAGACGTTCGCCGTATGTTTCCAACTCTCCTGATCTGTCGTCATCCGCATTCATAATGACACGTTGTTTATAATAATAAATTCAATACTACAATACATTATAATTTTATGTGTACCACACACGCTATAAGGCAGTCTTGTCACGAATATTACAACTTCATAATCAGTTTTATGACTGCGTTAAATAGCCATGTAACTGGATTTACATAATCATGTAATTTTCACATTAAGACTGCTTTTTGATAAGTCGTAATCTCGTGTTCTGGCATATTAAGTCACAGTGTTATGTTATTCATATTCTTCTTTTAACTAATTGGTAGGTAACTGAACTCACGCGAAAGGTTACTGTCGTTATGTCAACGAAAGTTATGTATGTATCCCACCCAAAACATAAATGTAAAAGGCTGCCAAGTTCGATAATATGAGAATGCTTCTCCTATAAAAGAAGTGAGATCTCAATAAGTACCAAGTTCTATACACATACCTCAGTTAAAAATAGTTACAGGAACGCCCACTTGGCAAGTTTTCACCCAACCTACTAAAGGCAATGAGTCAAGTATATAATTTTCTTTAGAAAATGAAGTATGTACTAAAATTATATAATTATAAACTTACCAAGTGTGCATTCCTGTAACTATTTTTAACTGAGGTATGTGTATAGAACTTGGTACTTATTGAGATCTCACTTCTTTTATAGGAGAAGCATTCTCATATTATCGAACTTGGCAGCCTTTTACATTTATGTTTTGGGTGGGATTTCAATTATTTTTGTAAGGTTGTCATTTTTTTCTTATGATTAAGTTATTTTTTATTAATTTTCACTCCATATTTATAGTGGATTAAGGTTACACATTCGTTATTTTCGAAAGTGACTCACACTTGGCCGTTTCCAGATTTTTACTTTACTTTGACTAAATGCAAACCTTCGTACCGATTTTCAGGTCGGTACGACGATTTAAAGATACATTATATGAATAAATTTAGTTAGGTATAAATTTACACCGGGTATAAATTTAAACCTTAATTATTTTTGAAACCGACTCACACTTGACCATTTTTAGATTTTTCCCTTTACCTTGACCTAAAGACCTACCTCCATGCCAAATTTCAAGTCAATACGACCATTGGAAGTGGTCTAGGTTTTTGATGAGTGAGTGAGTCAGTCAGTGAGTGGGTGAGTGTATAGTAAAAATAGCGATTTTCTGACGTCAATATCTCAAGACCTACAATAGGTATATTAATGAAATTTTGTATTTTAGATAAGTAAAGGGGTCTCAACAGATACTAGAAATTTGATATGCGTAAGTAAAATAGATTATGAGTTATAGGGGGGTCGAAATTGGCCCGAAATGGTTCGTGTAATATAACCCACGGCCGGTGTGTCGCTTTTTAGCTCGAACTTGGCGGACACACTGCCGTGTGTCTAGATAAAAATACATTGCCAAACTACAGAACATTTTGTTGGCTATAGTAGCGTTTTTTTGGTGTTATACAATAATAATTATATAATAAGAAGATTTAATTATTGCAATCAACTTTAACTTAACGTTTCTTTTAATATTTGAACATTTTATTATAAAATAGGTACCTGTTAACATATAACAACTTCTTCCTTTTTTCTTATGCACTACCTCTTTCCGAGTTTCTCTACTTTTAATACTCCGTAAACTCTTTTATCATTCGTCTCCCAATTTCTAGTCATTTCACACAAGCGAAACCTCCATTTCTCAAACCTAACCTTCCCTACAATGACTAGCCTAGATTTTACACATTATTGACCCGAAGCTTTGATGCCAAACCTTTCCACTTTACCGGTATTGACCAGGCGCAATTACTTCGATAGTAGGAATGTCATGACGTAGCAATAGTAGAGTAACTGATGTTCTTTGATTATCGAGAAAGGGTTAACAAGAAATCCGAATAGTTTGTGATGAAATTTGGTTTCTTATATCGATTTATTACAGAGTATTTTTAGTCTGGCTAATATTTTTGGTCAGATTAATACGTAGAGCAATATGACTGTTCATGATAACTTATTCAGGCTGAAAACAAAAATAAACGGGTTCTATTGAAATTTGAAATATGAACTCAATTTTGTACTGGCTGTTTCTCAAAATATAATAATAGATTTTGGTCTTATAAATAACTTTTGACTATAAATTAAAATTAATTGTACATACTTGGCAAATATTGTACAAGGGCAGCCCTACTAAAGAAATTAGCTCCATAAAAAAAGGCCAAAGTAACTACACACTTACCACGTCAATCACATACGTAACCTATCAATTTGTGTGGAAACCCATTCATTTTCTACGATACAGCTGCTGATAACTGTTACTTTACGCGTTAAAGTTTATTATTAAATACATTTCGGTAGAAAACCGAAGAACCACACCTCTTACCCCTTTTGGCCCTTTACCCCATTCAGGCCTTACCCCATGAGTAACGTGACCATTTATTATTTGACTTAAAACGGGACATTGGTTTACGTACTAAGTTAAATAATAGGTAGTCAATTAATAAAAATAATCCACACAATGGGAGCCAACAGACGGACAGCGCCGCCGAGGCCAGCCCAAAAAGCGGTGGCGGGATGATTTGAAAGTACACCGCGAGGACTGGTTCGAGGTGGCGCAGGACAGAAAAACGTGAAAAGACTTGGGAGAGGCCTTTGCTCAGCAGTGGGACACAATAGGCAACAAAAAAAAAACATTTTAACCCATTTCAAAAAGGAGAAGGTTTCTCAATTCGACTGTATAAGCTTTTTTATGTTTTTTCGCGGATAACTTCGTCGTTTATGAACCGATTTTGATAATATTTTCTTTTGGAAAGTAGACATATCAAAGTCATCTCATGATACGGAAGTCAGGGTCTGATGATGGAAGGCTAGAGAAATCGAGAAAAACTAAAAATTTTCACGCGGTTTCTGAAAACGGGATAATTTCGTGTCCCAAAGTTCATTTCGGGGACACCGGGACTCGTATTGTAAAAAGGGACAGTCCCGTTCAAAACGGGACGTCTGGTTACGTTACCCATAAGCCTCGTATAAATAACCGTAGCGGCTAACTAGCGCTATTTCATTTTACTTATTATATATTAATACTGAATAAATGAAACCCTAATTGTAGGTTTCACAGTTCGAGTAAGGGTTGAACTTTCCTTGAGTTATATTTAATTATTTAATAACGAATGTGAAGTTATTTCATGTCGTATTGGTAGTAGATTTGATATAGGACTTTAATTTTATTACTATTGAAATATATTTACAAATGTAACTTATTGATCAATGAACTTGACGTATTGCGGTTCACTGCTGGGCAAGTCCCCAAGTTATATCACAAGCTGTTGTAACTATATTTATTTTGAATCCTTACTTAGATCCTACTAACATTATAAACGCGAAAGTTTTTGAGTATGGATGGATATATGGAAGAATATTGGTTACTCTATCACGCTCAATTGACTAAAACACTTTCTTGAAATTTGATATGAAGTTGAGCTAACGCCCTACTTTTTAACCGACTCTGTTAGAGAAAGTAATGCTATTGCAGCTATAAACGACATTCGCATGGGCAAAGTCACGTGTAACAGCTAGTTAACAATAATTGTTCGTTCCCCCTTTACAAATAATGTCTCCAATTATTGTTATACAACTAGGTATTAACTCAGGGACTATAACCTGCCTATTCGATTGCTTACGTCATCATTTTTTGCTAACTTACCGCGAGAATTGAACCAGCTGGTTAGTTTAGCTTTATTTCATTTTCAGGCCATTAAAAAGGAAAATACACCGGCAATAAATTGCCCTAATCCATTTTTAATTTAAGCCAATTTCTAGCTCGTCTAGACAAAAGCAATTATGCGAGAAATGTTATAATAATATTACGTGTTCAAGCTGAGTAATAAATAGGTATTTGTGATTAAGGACCTGTACTTTGGTGCTAGTTGAAGGCACAATAAGATTAGTGTTAACGCCTAAATATCAACCATAATACCTAGTTATTCACAAGTCGTTGTGACTTTGCAGTTCAATCCGCTGTGCAGCCAAGTACCAATGTGACTTTATGAAAGTTATATGTCTTTTCTTAATTATTCTAAGACACAACTAATAAACGGTGAAGGAAAACATCGTGAGGAAACCAATTTTCTAATTTCCTTTTCTAATAGCCAGTAGGTAGCAAATGACTCAATTGTTTTGTTACAAGTTATGCTAAACGCGAGGTATCATTGTCGTACTAGAAAATACCAGGTAAAGCGATTCAAACCAATTGTGTTCGTTTAAATGGAAATTCTGTGTGAAGCTTTTCAACTACAAATGATATTAGAGGAAAGTTCTGTTAGTTCGTGAAAACGGCTGTGTATTTATTAAATTCTCCCCTTTGTCGCATTTGGCCGTGAACTTGGCTTCGTCCCTACGCAAATGACCTTGGATATCCATACAATGAATAAGCAACGTGTATAAGGGCCTAGTTTTATGAGAATCGGATTGAGTTGTACCAGTTTAGGTATATTTTTTCAATCACAAGCTTAGCGCAGATCAATATCTTTACTAGCCTCATTCTGATCTGGTTATGAAGCCATTTTTAAATGTTTGAATAATGGTTTTCAAAAATAATAATCACTACCAGCTTTTATCTAAGTCTAATAATATCTTAGTCTAATAGCTACTATAACTCTTAATACCAAAAAGACCTTAACTTTATCTAGAACATAATCCAACAAAAGTTAAAGCCTCATAAAGATTGCGACTACACGCAAACTAATGTCGATTACGCCCCAAAGGTTTAAAGCCAGCTTATCTTATAATTTGGCATCCACATCAACTAATTTGCATGCAATCTCTTTAAAATATTGCACTCTAAATTAACCGTCCAAAAATTCTGTGTCAGGATTGAAAAGCCTCATATTTTAAGGGAACAGTCATTAACGTCAGTGGCAAGATGGCCGCTCCATAAAATATGTTATTATAATGCCGTACAGGGCCTACTTATACAGAGTACGGTCACTTTACATATCGCTGGGTATTTTAACTTCAGTTACAGCAAATGAGACGGTAATGTTTTAGGTATTATGTGGATGGAAGGCTATTACCTTTTTATCTTTAAGATCTTGTTATTGATGAGCAAAAATTTCTAGTACCTGAGGTATAGATCGATTTTGGTAGAAAACTTGGTAGAAAAGTGTTGAAGTTTTTCTCTGGTATGTAGGTTGTAAGCAAGTCGCCAAAACATGGTACCTATCTTTGACAGTGTGCAGACATTGGACGAATAAAATATACCTGTTCCTCGGGACATGGCATCAAACTTTCAGTAATTTAGTTTAGTGTTTTGTTAATGAAAGCTAGGTAACAATACCAGCGGAAAGATCCACGATATTGGTTATAAAGCTGTCTATAAAACTAAACCAAACTTGGCAAATACAAGTCACTATGAATCAGACCAAGACAAAAACCTACGTACGTAAGTAATTTAGGAAAACATTTCATTTTTACCAAAATCAGTTGATTTTTAGATAAGTATTTCAAGTTTTATTACATTGACGTTGCAGGTTTGATTACTATAAGTATTTTTAAACTTTCCACAGACATTATAACATGTTTAAATGTTGCTATTTGAATTGCTTAAGATCGTCAAAACCAAAATACTACATACAAAAGATATTCAACCGAAATTCAGCATCATTCCTTCAGAATAGATTTTCGGTCAATACCAAGCAATAATAGACCCTCCAATAAGGCCATCCAGTCAATTGGCTAGCCTGCATTCACAAAAACCTATTCACAAATACCAGTGCCAAATAACTCCGGGTGTCCAGTTGCATTCTTTACTTAGAATAACGATCGCGAGAGATGTCGTATTCGAATTCAGGACATACTGCAATGATATGCGAATTTTTATGTGTCCGCCCCATCTGTGACGTACAACCTTCGTTCAATAATAAAACATTCTTCTGATATGCGAGGCCGTATGTTGATGATGTAATGATATTTATTACTTTATTCAATTGTGTACTTAAGGTATTATGAAATGTGTAGAAGATTTAGAGAAAATTAGGGAGTAGTGTCTATTAGTTGATGGTTAGTTCTTTCTACTATATCCCCTAAATTGTTTAATATTTAAGATCTAATAAAGTTCCTGATAATCCTGTAATTAATTGCTGCTAAGGGTAAAAGTGGTTCTGAATAAAATACAACGCAACTTTTTATTTGATCAGTGCCTTAACTATGAGCTCGTAAAAGGAGAGAGATGGCACTCTATACGATGCATAGCGGCATCTCTCTTCTGCAAAGACAAGAAGTAGAAACGGGACGTATATTTTTTATTATATTTCAACATGGTTAAGTTACTCGTAGTTGTTATTTTGCAGAATATGTCTCGAAATTACCCTGTTATTTAGAAGCGTATTTCTGCCTTCCAGTTATGCAAGTTTGCCATCGTAAGGAAGCTCTTGGCAACATTCAACACGTTCTATTGGGGTACTCCAATGCAAAGCATTCGGCCATACGTTTCTCACTCGCATTCGATTGCATAGCCACAAGCCAAAATTGTCTGGTTGAGATGCAAGGACTTGGATACATTAAATATACTCGTATATACAAGTAGGTATGTGACGTATTTTACATGTTTGCAATTTTGTTTGTAAGCGTGTAAAGTGGAAATATTTATGTAAAGTATATAATAAAGAGCTATTGATAGGTCGTCCAATGGTTGTTAAAATGTTTTGCCTTTATTCTTGTTTTTAAATACTATTTGTATCGTAATACTGTGGAAATATTGATAGATTTATAAAATACGATTGTTTTACTTGGGATAACGTCGAATTCTTCCAAGAAAATCCTTTTAACTTGATGCTTAAGTTTTCCGATTAGACATTTTGTGAGGACTGTATGCATTTAGTATAAACCATAAAATGCATATTCGTCTGCAGTCTTTGCCCTATAAACGACTCCTTTATTATTGTGCAAAATAAAACTCCTAATACCCTAAAAATGTATTAAGACTTGGTTGGTATCAACTGTAAAACGTAACAAATGGATTGAGCAATGAAACCCTTTGCTATGCAGTGAAACGATCATAACCCAAAAAATAACAGTCACAAAAATTCGTAAGACAACTCAAGCATAGAAAACCGAACTAAAATATAACACATGTCGTAAAGCCAACTCAACCCTTTAAAACAGAAACCGATAACAAACGTAAAAAGGGGTAACTGTATCTGTCCAAAAAAATCGTTAGAGATAACGTGACCGCCGTTTTTAATGTCGTACCGGACGCCGGGCATCCGGCATGTTGTGCCGGCGTTAACGCCTCGATGAGCCCGGACCGACCGGACCGAGTCTGTTCCGGCCGTTGCCCGGTAAAAGTTTTATGTGCTCGCTTTGTTTCTTTTTTCATTTTATTCCGCGCCAAAAGTACTTTTTTATTATAGAGTGGTTTCGATTGTGTGATCGGATGTCTGTGAGAGCTTCGTTCAAATTTGAGTTCTCTTACGGAATGAGTTTTGTATTACGACGATTTGTTTTGCTGTTGTATTGGAAAGTGCACTTTGATTTTATTAAGATTGCATGCTTTTAACTTTACTTGTTTTATCACGAACTCCTTTAAAAATACTCAAAAAAAATTCTAGAAATCTTAAGCATTTACTACCAGACATCCGGAATCTAAATTAAGTATAAAAGTATATAATATCTCTTCGGCCAAATGTACAAATTTCTTCTTCACTTTTAATAGAATAAACTGGTTCCCTAAACACTACCATTAACGTAAAACAAGAAAAATGATGTTAAGCCTAACTGCTTTTTAATTTCGTTTTACGTTACACGAGTTCCAAATAAATAAATAATTAAATCACATAGTTCACTGAACACAGTCCAGGCGCGTGTAACGTAAGCTTCTCGTAATAACATTACTGAATAAATATTATTTTTGGGTTCATCCAAATATTATTCACTAACATAGATAGCTAAAGAATTTTGTTGCGTCGAATATTCTAAAGGCATTCTTTAAAACGCAGACTTTTGAAAGCAATCTTATAATAATATGCCTTATAAAAACTACTTTTATTGAACTGGCCTATTGGTCTAGTGAGTGGCCCTGACTGCTATACCGGAGGTCATGGGTTCGATTGTAACAAAGATTTTGTCCCACCCAGGACAAATCTATAATTATGTGGTAAAAACGATCACTTAATTTTGTTCTTTGTCTGGGTATAATTTATCTATAGTATGTATATATTCAGAGGTATTTAAGTATATTTATCAGTTTCTAGTAATCATAATACAAGTTACTATCGTATACTTCATTTGAGATTAGATGGCGTTGTGATAATGTTAAAAAGATAATAATCTAAAGGCATAATGGCGCCGACCCCAAATAATAATAATTGGGATAAGGGCAGGGGAATGATGATGATGAATGATGAATCTAACGGCATTCTTTAAAAAGCAACAACTTCGAAAAGTAATCTACAATAATATACTAGGAACCCAAAAAAAAACAGTATTAGAAACACAATCTATCTACCACAAACCTAAGACAAATTACAAGCACACATTAAATTGACAGCCCTGATAACGTAGAACAATGGCTATAAAAAAGTACACATCAATGAACAATAAAGTACACACACATATTTTGTGCCATTAGGGGTGCTAATCACCAAACAGGCTCAGCACGTCACCGTATGATAAATTACACAAAATGTTACTGCTATTTATCGATTATCGATTACAAAGTGATACGTTTATTGCGAGTGTTGCGTTGTCAATGTGTTTAAATGTTTAATGAATCGATGATGTATTCGATTTATTTTGTTTTGGTTAATGAGATTTCGATAATGGTTAGTCATTTTATAAACTTGTATGTGTACATTTTACTTAATCATTTTCTTAAGAAAGTATTTGTTTCCTTCTTATTTTAAAATAATTATTAGGTACTTAAATTATTGTGTAGTAATATTGTGTCGTGCAGTGTCTAGTATCTACAAAACTGTTACAGTAATTAGACAGCTGTAGGTATAGCGCGATTGTTCATATACCTTTGTGAAGTCACGTGTAAAGTGTTGTTCAAGTTCCACGCTACAAAGTTTGAAGTGAATTTCCAAACAAGTTACATGTTAATAGTTCGATTTATCATAAAATGCTTTCACAGATTGTTCCCATGCAAAAATCGAACTTGTAACCACGCACCGCAAGCGGACGCGTACAGTCAGCAACAGAAATCGGTTAACACAAACCTATTTACAAAGCGCCAGTATTCTTCAGCGACCTGCTTTTGTTTAGTAAAACTTAAACTTTACTAGGCTTCAAGCCTTTTTTATTACGTTATATAAATACCTACATAAAATAATTTAACTCAGCCGTCTCTAAAAAATAAATGCCAAAAGCTACACGGTATGTAACAGCGATAGGGTTGGACAGCTACAGCTATTTAATTACATCAACAACACGTCGTCCGTTTGTCACTGAGACACGTCCGCGGCTGTATCATGCTACGGTCATGCCACGATCCAGAAGTTTACGCATAACTCGCGTTGAGCCCGTTTTTATGAAGACTTCATACTGTATTTATTATTATGTTGTGTTTATAGTCCAAGTCCAATCAAATTCCATTGCGTAGAGTTGTTTTAAAAATGTGATTGTCCTAACCTTCTTCGGTTACTGGCCGCATAACACCATTATAACGTCAAGACATTCGACTCAGATATTAAATTGGTTCGAATAGTGACAAATTGCTGAGACACATTTCTCACAGTTCCCTCCGGTGTGTGGGATTATAAACATCCGTTCCTTGACACATTTAATATTTATACCCTTAAATGACGCTGTAAATAATATTAAGCGACGCCTACGTAGTCTTAATCGAATAAGTGTTTTGTCAGAAGAATTGTGATTAATAGATCGTTTTTTGTTTTTAAACAGATCTATGTTGCTTAAAGAGAGAGCAGAGCAAACTTAAACTTCTTTATAGGAATACTGCATGCATTTTCGCAATAGACGATACTCAAAAAACACTTTAAAAGCAAGTAAATATACCAGAATTTTGAAGCCACACTGCTGGGCAAAGGTTTCTTTCCATTTAGAGACGGTTTAAGCACCCATTACTGCACTTGCTCACTGTGGATTAGCGATGAAAACAAAGTTTTATGTAAGCTGAACTAGGTACATACTTAAAATCGACTGAAATTTCTTATAAGTCCTTTATTGCTTATTAGACAAAATTACTCGTATCGTTTCTTCATATTGCCTCTTTTTTCTAAAAGAAATTTGTTTTCTAGTGATCTATCGAAAAATAAAGTACGTGTGAGTGACGATGCTGGGTTCCCGATTACCCTAGAGATATCAACCAGAACCTTATTCGCCTTTTTGCTAAAATAAAACCCTGGTGGTAGATAGTATGTCTACAGCCAAATTGTTATACAAAAATGACTCTTACACCTTTGACTTAAAGTTTACTACTAGTCGAAATGTTAACGTCTTAGATTGTTTTTAATAAGTTTTGGAAATCGGCTTAAACGTATATATGTTTAATCCTCTCCGTACCCCTCTCAAATAGTGTTGTGGTTAAAATCATTTAAATATGTGCGTATTCGATATGAAAAAGTTACTTCAAACCAAAACAACTACAATCGAAAAACGTCATTCGATATTAAATAGCAACAATCATCGCATAAAACAATAATGCTATAAAAACATAAAAGATTCATTGAAAAAAAAAACTGTTACGAAACTCGAAAACGTTGCTCGGGAAATGTCAGTAGCACAAAATACGATTCGTTTGTCATTTACTGGGTCAACACTACAACATTTTGCCCTGGCACCTGTGTCTGTATGCTGTAACAATATGACACAGTTACAGGTAGCTTTGCAGTTTTTCACAGCTGACAATGACAGCTGTTTTGTAAAAATACTGTGTGTATGTGTATTCCAATGTGTGTATAGTTTGTTGTTCAATTTACTGAATGTTTAGGTAGTTTGAACTTTAATTGCATTTGTTAAAGGAAATCATTTAAGAAAGTAATTTTTTTTCTGAATAACGGCACTGAATGAATATTTTTTTAAACAAAAAAAATGATGCTAACGTCTATAGTATCCACTGTAGCTCATAAACGAGTGGCATGTTTGTAAGTCTAATATTTTTACAATAACTTTCGTGAGATAGATTCAAAATCACATGTTAATATTTTTCGGGATAGCCCGACTAGTTTCGGACCTAACCGAAGTCTTTAACCAACGGGGTTGTTTTTTCCCGACAAAAACGCGGAAACCTAGTACACTGGTAATAAGTAATTAGTTGCTTAAATCTTTAACACATAATTTTCATTACCATAAACTGAAAAGCTCTTTCACATGTTAATTACAAATTCCCCCAACATTTCATACACAAATAAGCCTCAAATTGAGTATCAGAAGCTATTAGAGTTAATACACAGTGGTCCGAAGTTATTGATGTTTGTTTTCCATTGTTTTGTGTTATCATTTGTTTGTTTTTTAGCCCAGTGTGCGGGTCGACGTGAATGAATGACGTCACACGGTACAATGATTTGTAACTCCTGTTCGCTCCAATTTGTTAAAATTTTTGTGACATTAGTATGGAGATGGATTGGTTTTTTTTAGAGTTTAATGTAATGTAATAATTTTAATACTAAAGGACGATGTTGTAAAATGGAATCTTACTTTTAGTGTATGCGAGACTGTGCATAAAACTGTGTTTCTGTAGAATTTTTTGCTTTCAAAGAAAACTAATTTAGTTAAAAGTTTTCTAACATCAATTAAACTTGATATTACACAACTTGAAATAACATCAAGCATTATTTCATAAGACGTCCTTCGAAATCACCTGCTCAAATGAAAACGGTCCCAAATTCATATCAAACATAACAGTCTTAGTACAATATCTAACAAACATTTAAATACAATACATCTCAAATATTCCCGACCGAACAAAACAGTTGGAACACAATACCTCACTAAAGATTCAGAATCCGCTTCAAATTTCGGGATAGAGGAATTCTCGTGGTCTACAAATTTGGCCGACAAACGTTTAGTTTTAGAAACGCTAGTATTAATAATGTATCAGTTTGCCGTATGAATGTAGCCTTTTCCCATGTGAAAACACTGCTGTATGAACGGTACTGTAGCACAGTATAATATACAGTAAGACGTGTTCATATAAAAGGGCGCAACGCGAATTATGCCTACGGTTTTGGATCGTGGAATGCGCTCAGCAGGCAACGTTCGCAATAACGAACGGATGGACGTACGAATTGATTTTATATGGAATTTAACTAAGTATTTTATTTGATCAATAAATGAGAATGTTTTCAATCACAAAACTGATACCAAACTAGATAACAATTAAAAATAGGTACATAAAATAAAATGCTGTAGGTAGTCCTATCGCTGTTTTCGAACCGCGCGGCTGTAGTTATTTTTTTTTGACGCAGCCTAAATCCTACTACTGTATTTATTTATACTGTGACTGCAGCTTTGGGAATGAGGAGTAGACTTTGTTAGTTTACAAGATCGTTCCAAGTGTGATTTATTCTGGAGTTCCTGGAGTTTATTCTATCAATAAGCTAGATTTGTTGGCCTTTTTGCTGAAGTATTCTGTTTTGTAAGACGATTTTAGTTGGATTAATCCTGGACAGGTGAAATAAAAGGACAGTGAAGGGCTATTTGCCTTTTAGCGGAACAGTAATGACAAAAAAAAACGATCAAAATACTTGTTGACAGCTAGTATAGCCGAGAGGTACAGGTCATCACGCCAATTACTACTATGCGTGACGTGTCGAGGGTCCGATCCCCGCGTAGGACAAGTATTTATGCGATGTGGGTCTGTGAATCTGGGTGTCTTTGTGCGTGTGAATTAAATGTTTGTAAAACCCTGTGACAGAAGAATTAAACTTCTTTGTGCGAGAGCCTCTTCTCTTCTCTAATCGTGCTCTTATAGAGAACCTAGATTTTCAAATAGAATAGACCTTTTGTTTGAATTTAGGTAACCGTATAATAGTACCCTTATAATATAATTTACCTACACTATAATAGGCATTGTTAAAGTATGTAGTAATAATGTATTCAGTACAAACTATACCTTAGGTAACCGTTTATATTTGCGTTGTTAATACAAATTTACACTCGCGGTACTGAATGTCAAACGCTCTACTTTGTTTTGCAAATAAGAACTGGTTCGCGTCGCTTTTACATTGTGCAGTTTAAGTCGGTACGATGTTTTGAGGGCCTAACACTGCTAACGTGAAACAGTTACACTTGTGGGAGCGAGATAGTGTTCTACAAATATAGAGCAACGTCTCTTTCCATTACCACAAGATACTTGAACGAGATTTTGGTAGATCCTCTGGAAAACACAAAACGAAAGACCGGCCTTTCTTTACATGCTTCTACCTTCTTTAGTTTAGACGAATCTACATAATTCATTTGCAAACAGAGAAAGTTTGCATTTGTTTTTCTTTTCTTAATTTAAATTTGTATCTATTGAAAACTGTCTCTACTATGTCACCTACATACCTAGCATTAAAGACAAAAAAAACATATACCTTGCTGGGTAAAAGTCGTCCTTTGATTTAAGCTTTAATTTTTACTTATCAATGATCAAAACCAATCCGTAATGAACCGAAAATACAGATTGAGATACCCTAAGTAAATATTTTTTTTATATGCGTGTGTTTTTTATGTCTTGTTTAACCAACCAGTTTTTTTATTGTTATTCTACAAAGTAAATTACAACTTACAAACGGTTATTCCCAGAAGGCTGTCTTATATAAACAGTTTTAAATGCACGATTTCTGTCTAACCTCGAGAACGAGTCATGAACCATTACGTAAGAACCGAAGAGGTAGTATTCCACGAACGAAGTCGGATTCATTTGGAAATTTGCAACTTGCCTGAAATAAATTACACACCAAGGAATTGGAAAAATGCAGTGGATTTTTTTGTAGAGACAGCGAAAGTTACGTTGAAAATATTTTAATTAAAATGTCACACTTCCTAAATAAAATATTTAAAATGTTTATTTTCCATTTATTTTATACATGGAAATATGTTTTTAATGTAATTTTAACTATGGATACATAATGAGATAGGATCATTTCGACAAAAATGAAAAACTCTATTATAACCTTTTTTATTCGAAACACATATTTTATTATGAAAAAGTAATTTCTTGACCACAGGAGAGGTGGCACTCAAAATCAATAGAATTTAGCCTAACCAACTTCACTAAGCTTGTACTTTAAATTTCAGCCCTATTTTTATATTTAACCCAAAAGTAAAACATTTCCATCTTAATTCACAAACTTCACGTACCTCTTATTTAGACGAAGCTGAAAATTGTGCAAAAATTTGCAACTCAGCGGAATCAAATTACTTGATTATTTAATATGGTTGTTACGAAGTGAACGCTTTTCATTACATAATTTATTTACGAGTCAGCATCTTGCTTTCACAAGCAATGAATAATGTGTAAAATAAAAAGAGTAGCCATGATTTAGGAAACGAGAAATAAATCTCAACAACAAATAAAAAATGTACATTTTATAGGCGTTTTTATTTAAATACATAAAGGTTACAATTACATAAAGCAAATGTGACTCATTTAAGTAATAATCTAAAGGCTTAACATTATCGAGGTTAAAACTGGCGCCAATTACAAAGAACTCACATGGGACGTATCAAAATTACGTTCGGGGACATGCGTTTGAAATTGTGTGCCTTAGAGACAAATTTATGTAATGAAATAATTCGCAAAAAACAAAATAAAGTGATACGTTGATGACATCAAAGCTATTTAACAAAGATCTTTGACTTTTGCTGGCGGTTTGTCCGTATAGAGTTCGCTTTTCTGCAACAAAAATCTACGTCCTTTTTTTCGTCATAATTGCAGCCGTAATAGGTACATATATACAGGCAGAATCAGTACACTAACGCATTCATTCCATTAGTTCAAAATTTTCCGAATCCCAAAACACTTAATCGTAGCTACTCTACCCGAACTCTGAATATGTTCAGCAGTAACGTATGACGTGTATGTAATTACTTAGCGAGTGAGAGTCATGCCTTGTCATTTCAGCTCGCCCCGCTCCACCGGGCAAAAGTGAAGTACTATGAGTGTTGAATACTGATACGCTAAAGTGGTTTTTGTGCTATTTAATTGTGTCCTGAAATATGAGAAATTGTTGTCGCAGTAATGTGTGGGTGAAGTATTTTTAATGTCGCTCAGTTTCTCGGTATTCAATGAGCGCGGTGTTATTTTGTTTGATGTGATTTATTTAAGAATGAAATTTTGCGTGAAAAAAGAAGGTGGAAATGTAAAGTGTATTTTTGTCATTTTAATTGCTGTTTTCTCGTCGTACTTTAAACAAAAACAAATTGTTTCAATAAATCTCATCCGTTTGTATAAATTCCATTAACCCTAACAATCACGTCAAGCTAAAAATGTTAACTAGATTATTATAAATGGATCGTATTCAGTCTGTTTTAGAAAGCCAATTTCATTTTGAGGTTATTTTAAAAGTCAGTACATTTATGGAGTTCTCTCTTGCTTATTAATAAAGCATGGAGGTAGATTAAACATTTATGTGGCCCGTTGCTCTATATCAGGCTGAGCATGTGTTGTTGTGTGGACATGTTTAATTTACCACAAGTGAAAATTTCAATATTCCAAGTGGTTACTATTTTCCTAGCAATCTTCTTTAGATATGAAGCTCGGATTTTGGACGTTCGTTGTAGGAATAATCCGTATCACTTAGTCCAAGATTTCCGGCATTTTTGCATGTGTAGTACAGTCAGTTTAGATACTTTAATTACTATTTATGCTTTATAAAAGCTACTCTATAAAAATAAATCGTTTCTTCAGCTTAAAAAACCTACTCCAAACTCAATATCATAACAAAACACCCACTAAAAGAAACCTAACACAACCATTCCATTTACTTAAAAACATAAGCCATGTTGTATGACAAAAATATAAAACAAAATCCACACACTGAACGGGTATGTTTTCATAAATTTTACCTTTGAGGGGTTTACCTGTACAAGCCTCGGTCATCCGATAGTATAAAACGCTCAGCTTTTTAGCCTTTGAGCAAGGAATGGCTCAGCTTAAGTTAAACTAGCCGGAGGCAAGCTAGGAAAACGTCTTTTATACCAGTTGACGTACGGAACTATTGCTGGGTTGTGCTGTATTGGAGTCTGACGTCACTAAGATATTAATTCTTAAAGACACAATCTTCCTCATCAGAGATTGTTATAAGCATTTGTGGAAAATATTTAAATGTATTCGTTAGTTAGATTAAGCTGAAGAGTACAGAATTATCGTCTGTAATTATACCTACATTTATGTCTATGAAATTGATACATTCGGAAAATGTGAATAAATTTTAAAGTGCATTGTGCCTACTTAACAAGGTATAACCACCATGTCAAGATTAACAAAGGAGGTTGATTTTTCCTATTGTTCTTTTTGACGCTATGCTGACAGCTTGCGTGAATTACGCCCAGGTAAATTCCATTTTTGCTTACTTTTTCCTTTTGCCGACTCTCTTTTATTTTGATCGATCAAAAAACGGCCAAAGGAAACCTAGACTATGCGAAGTAATAAAAAGGGGTTTCCAGTATTCAATTCTTATCAAACGATCCTTTATTCTATTTTCGTTCGATTCGTATACCGAGAATATAAAAAGGGAAAGAGGTCAAGCAAAGAGTTAAATCTAAAACAAGTTACATTTTATTTTGACTCTCCTTTTATGAGTTGGGATTCAAAAAATTAAAACAATATACTTGTTACAAGAGTTTTGGACAAAATGCGACGAATTGTGTCGCAATTTACTGTCAGAAGCCGAAAAAATGATAATGGCTTTGATGAGGTAAGGATTTAAAACCCTTAATTGGAATCAACTTTACGAAGTCTTTAAGGATCTTAAAAGGTAAAAATGGCGAAAACTAAACGATATCGTTCGCACATTTTCTTTACCTAACACAAACTAACATAAAATTATTTTTTTTGAAAATTGCAATTTAAAAATTCTTTACCTTTTCCCTTTTTATACAACATACGCCAAAAATAATATCATATTGAACTCTACTTTGAAAGTCTGTCAGTAGTGTCAAAAAATCCTGTACAAGATGCCTAACTACCACGCTTTTAGTATTTTCTTACTAAAACAAAGAACAGTCGACGTTTACCAACCGAAGTGGAATGACACGCTGTGGCAACCTGTCAGAAGGCACCAGTAAAGACTTCTAGGACATAAACTCTAAAAAATATGGAAAGTACATTCTGGAAAATGCGCTGTCTATTTACAGTTTTATAAACACCGCTTTGCAGGGTTTTACGGAAAGCAAAATAAGTAGCGTATTTTAGTTTTTGGAACCATTTCTTGTAGCTATTATTTTGTTTTGCTGTCCAGAGATAAATGAGGACATCAAAACCTGACTGCAGGATATTTTAAGCCTAATAATAATAAAAAATGTATCGGTAGGTACTTAATTTTCTGAATAGCTATTCCCAGCTAAGTCAAGCACGTCTTATAAATTTATAATACTCACCTAAATAAGTAACCTTATGGGTATTTAATTGTTTCTTTCAATACGCCAAACAAACTCCTTTTAAAACTAGGTTACTAAGTAAAAACTAACAAAACGCAAAAGTACTTGTGTTCAAAAACAATCTAGATACGTCCAGCGTTTACGTCGCAAAACCCATTAAAACTTTGAAATAGAGACATGAAAAATGAATTTACTCCTCATTTCCTGTGGGATCCTTAGTTTCCTAATGTCGGCTATCTGATGTTAATAATTTAGCCACTACTCGCCTCGGTAAGGGATTGAGGTCGCTTCTAACTGAGATTCCCCGCAGTTATTTTCGTTAATCCCAGCGAGTGTATATATTATTTGCTTCCTTACTATGTATGAAGGAGCTAACTTTAACGTACTTGGATGACTTGGATGTTTGAATAAAATATAAGGAATTGCATTTGATGGCATTATTTGATGGATGAGTGTGAATGAGATAATGTTGTCTTATAAAAATCATAGAGTTAAATGTTTTATTATGGGTAAGATACATTGATACATGAAATAGAAGTACAGTTTCTTAGAAAATGTTTTCGTAGCATTTCTTTTAACATTGACCTTTTTAACTATGTAGACCTTTCTTTGATCCTAGTCTAGATACATTTCGTGAATAAATATCAGAAGAACTTAACGCTATTTTAGCCTACTTATAACCGTACATTTTGAATGTCAGAGAGTCACATAATTTACAGTTAAAATATTGCTTTTTGCCTTATCAGTAATATACAGTTACCGCATACACCCAAAAAGGTTTCCGGATCGATTGCTCGACTGGTTGATCAACCAGTCGAGCGACTGAAACCTGCACGTGAGTTGAAGCGACGTTTTCATTCCCCTTTGTTATTAAAGAAATAAAGACTTCATTATAATTATTTCCTTTTAAAGGAAGGTAGAATTCCGAGCACGTCATTTCCTACTGTGGCCACTTCAGGCACAGAGGCTGCGACTTAAAATCGATTTTCAACTTCATGCACTATAATGACCCATTTCGCTTAGTTCAATCTTATCGTAGAGAGCCAACGACCGGATAAAGTGTTTGATTGCTTTAATTACGTAAGTTCTTTTTGAATGAATAAATTAGTTCTAGAAGTTTTATTGACGACACGTGTTAAGACTAGACTTGACTTTTTATGGGGTTAATGGCTTGAGTTCATTCGTATCTACAAGTTCAAATGTCCAAAAGTCATATCGAGATACTGGAGAAACTTTCTTGCTGATAGCAACTGTAATTGATTGTTTTCCTATAACAAATAAATTGATAACGACGAAGAGGTTGCTGATAGTACAAAGTCAACAATGTCAGTTTATGAGAAGTAATGAAATGGTTTCGTGATTCCTTTTAAAAAATAAATTATAACCATACTAATATTATAAACGTGATAGTTTGTAAGAGTGGATAGGTGGATGTTTGTTACTTATTCTTTCACGCTCAAACTCATTTGCCCTCGACAGAGAGTAGTGGAAGTAAAAGAGGGAGGCCTTTGCCCAGCAGTAGTACAATATGGGCTTATAATAAAAAAGTAACTATACTCCTGACTTTTCTGTTTTTATGTGCAGCCTGTGAGAGATTCCACTGCTGGGCAAAGGCCTCCCCCATTATTCGTAAAAAATCAAAATTCAATACCAAAAAACAAAACAACACAAATATTAAACCAGATCGATACTTATCAAACAGTAGTGATGTGACCCCATTCGTATCGAATGTCAAGCGAGATACGTCGCCGTTGTGCTTTCAAGAAAATTGCCGGCCATACGTTTACTTGGACGATAAAGCTATTTTTATATGTGAATGTAATGCGAATGATATTGTGTGTTTTGTTGATAACCGATACAATATGTATGGTGTAAGTTTGTTGTGTTTTAGTGTAATAATGTGTAGTACATAAATGTTTTAAGGTGGAAGTTTGTGTGTTGTTTGTTAGTTACTTACATAATAATGTGGAGTTTTTTGTCGGTTATGTTTCATAGGATTGACATTTTAGAACTAGAGTCAGAACTTATCGTTTTGAAAGCAAACGAAACATTAAAATTACAAAAGTGCATTTTCTGAACAACAACAATGGTAACAGTTCAATCGATAATAATATGTTATATTAATAAAGATAATTATAATAAAAACAGGCGCCAAGTATCTATCTACAAAAAAAACTATAATTTTTTTATCACTATCAATAAATAATATTATTATAAATAAGTCATGATAAGAAATCACTTAAAAATAATAATAACGCTCTTTATTTTTACTTAACAACAAAAATATCAGTTACCGAATAATAAACTTCAGTCCTGGTTCAACTAAATCACTCATTCGATAGCTTTCATGAACTCATTATCAATTATTTCCTTGTTTTAATCTATTTGTTTGTAAATATAATGACAGTCAATTGTTATCAGAACGAACGTCTTTCAAATATCTCGAGTTTGATTTTTGATCCATGACCTGGCTGATAAGTGTCACTGGCAGTTGCAGACAGATGTCGCTCAAATTATGAAAGGAGATGGCATTTTGTTTACAATGAGTATGAAAATAACCTGTTTATATTAAAATTTCTCCACTTGATGCAGTAAGTTCATTTAGTTTAATTGTATTGCTTGATGAAAAAAAATATTATGATAACATCATCTTTTTTTTATTTTATTTCTTCGTGGGAAATCATCAAATGACCTCGCCCGCTCTGGGTACTAAAACCCACTATGTTCCTCCTGGAGCCTTATGATCATCTTACCCCAAAATAATATCAGTAAATAATATCTCGTTACTTTTATCACTTGATTTAATGAACTTTTTAGTAACATTTCTTACGCTACAGTCGATAACAAATTCGATAAGAGGTCGTTCACCTCAAGACGTGGAGCACTGAAAAGTAATAAAAGATAAACATTGAGAAAACTATCATGTTTACACAGACGGAAAGTTTTGAACGCGAGTTTAAAAGTACGGACACCTGAGAAAATTTAAAATTCCATTATACCTTTTAAATTAAGTTTTCTTAAAGTTTTATACTAATAAATGTTATGACGTGATAGTAAAGTGATGGATGTTTGTTACGGTTTTGGATAATGCTTGATGTTTATACAGCGTATAACTTGGATTAACTCACCTATATAATAAAAACCTAACTTGGTATCGTTTAGTAAAACAGTCAACCTATTTAGTATCTACATAAAAATATGTATTGTGTTAAAAACCCTTAAATAACTAAATTTTAAGTTAAATAATTGATTTTTTTTATGTTATAATCTACCTATCAAATTTTGATTGGTAGATTATGACATGAAAAAAACAAACTGAAAATGCTGACAAGTGACAAAATAAACACAATATTTTATCGTGTAATTTTTACTCCTTCATAAATACTTACGAACTATAAAACATTTGATGCCACCTCTAAAATGGTGCTATAAACATTCTATAAAAACTCACCTTTGACATGTAGGAGACACGTAAAGAGATAAAGGTGAATACTTTGACCCTGTGGTTAGACCTCGCCTGCGATAATACCCCTAGCTTTAAAATACACCTTTATAATAGTAAAAAAACTTAATATACTGCGATAGAATGGTTCTAGAAACGTCATACAAAAGGCTATAAAGGTAATAATATGATGATACTGCAAATGTTTAACGTCTAGCGCAGGGAAAGCCAATCTATACGAATTTGGTGATCAGTGATGCGCTTTAGATATTGTGCCGAGTGTCATAAATTATTTTTAATATCGTATTTGATATGCTTAGCACTACAGTTACTTTCGTCTGTATTCGCAGTTATAAATTGTCCATATTCATTCTTAGGCTGGAAGATTATTAGTTGTTAGGACAATCTTTGAAATCAGTTTATAAGATTTAGCCATTCAATTATAACTGTATCAGTACAGCCATTAAGTTATTTTCGCATTTATCTATAATGTTGGTGTAGATTTAAATATTTCTTCGACTTACTTGCAGCAGTGTTAATAGAATTCTTTAACATCAATTAATAAACTAAACATAGAAAGATTAATAATAATAAAGTGAGCTTATTTTGGTAGAATAAATTTCTTTAGTCCTATAAATAATTTTAAATCTAACAGGATTTTTCTTTATAGTCTGTATAAATTATGAGCAATTAATTTGCTTTTGCAGTCGATACAGACTAGGTAACTTTTTCCTAGAATGTCAGCTCCCAACGTATTTACCTAGTAAATATTTCGTGTTTGTAAATTATTAATTAAGGTTCTAGGTACGAACTTGTTTACTTGTGAAACTAATTAATTCAAGGTATATAATACTAGGTACTTTATTATGAATCAATGTAGCATGTTTAGAACTAAAGATCGTTGAACAGTTCATAATGTAATTAGCAACCGTCTTAACAGACGCGGTGAATACAGACATATGGAGGCTATAAATATCAGTTTACTTGTCGTTCAAGGACGCAAGTTAGTATCAAAGGACCAGATTTGCTGTTACATAATTTTAACCTAGATATTAAAGACCAAGAATTTTACAATTCCTGATATTTTTTGAAGCTTATGTGGTTAAGCTCAAAGATGACTTTGACTCTGTGAAATATTTGTAAAACTTTGATTTGAATTGTATCGCGAAGCAAAATAATAAAGCACGTTATAATCTATTAAAAGGGTAACACCCTTTGTAAAAGAAGTAGGTACCTAATAACTATTATTACGACCAATTTTCTTTAAAGAAATCTATCATTACGCCATTCTCCAATAAAGAAAGCACAATGCATTCACTTTTATTAAAGCAACGAGACGAAAATTTGCTACATGCATTGTTAGTAATTTTCTTTTCAAGAATGAGTCATGAAAATGTTCACATTTCCCCTTCGGTCTCGTATGCATGAACAGCGTAAACACATAATATTAACAAAATAGGAGACAAACGGAATGGCGCGCGGACCGCCCCACGTTTTGAGATCACGAGAAATTACGCGCCTTGCAGCTTTTAAAATATGGCGCAAGTGGAGAGAAAAATTAAAATTATAACATTATTTTTGTAACATAAATATTTGTAAAAAGTAACAATGTCTATTTTAAAACTACTTTTCTGTTGTCTGTTTAAGTTACTGGCACCTTGTTAGGGGATCAGATACAAAGCTTAACGTATCTAGGTGAAGAGTCTTCAGTTCATCAATTTTTTATAATGAAAGCTGGTACATATAAAATGAAGACCAAGAATAAACCTTTTTAACACACAAAAATATTATAAACCAAATTCTTGAACGAGCATTACGTTGTTGCGTTCTACAAGCAACAACAACAACAAATGCAAAAATGTTTTGTGCTTTTTGTACAAAAAACATCTCGTTCTACTGCAACCAACACCTTATCATATTCGAATCACCTAGTATACCTTGTATACATGTAAAACTCCACACATTATCTCATAGCAACAAAACGCGTGAAAACTCCCACCGCTTACAACTTAGAACAACGTTTTTACATCTTTGTAAGTAACTTCACGACGGTCCGACCTACATTTTGTGCTCGTTTCCATCTCACAGAAACAACGATATTTTTGTGTGGCAAAAGCTACTTTGTTCTGCATCCGCCGTTTGGGCTTTAATTAATTAAAACCAGCCTTCCATCTTTCTGTGTACAATTTTAGAGGCGGCAATGTTAGATGTTTCTTTTTTTTGGAAATAAAGTATAAATTGAGCCGGTTTCCTTTCAAGTGAGAACAATGACAATTCTATTATGAGACAGATTTTGTTTAGTATTTTCTTGAATGTGTCAATTTGTAAAATAAACTTTTAGTCTGCTTTGACATGATGGAGATGATTTTGTTATTCTATTTGACTTATCTGCATAGTTTTAACTATTCTCACGACTACCCGAAAGAAGAATAAAATGCTTTTAGAGTTTCACGTCGCTATATAATACTATGTATTATCTGTTGTTGTTCATTTATTTTACTGAACTAACCTAATTTTCGCTATTTTTCACGACGATTTTACTTCTCTCCTTATTTCGTATCACTATAATGACACGTTTTAAACCGGTCAACGATTACTATCATTACTAAATCTAGTCAACATATACAAATACGAACGCACTCATCCAGTCATAGAATCCCTCCTCCATTCTCCTCTAATAGCATGATTCACTTCAACAATGATCGAAGCTGAATGGCTGAGCGTATTGTAGTTAATGGTGTTTGAAAGAGACCCATTCATGTAATATATTTGATTACCCAGTCCTCATAGCTTCCACTGTACTTGACGTTCTCTTCTGGCTACGTACTTGGCGTTTTGTTCATTTATACTCTATTTCTCTTAATGAATACTTAGATAAAGGTAAACATTAAGATAAAGATGTTGTTTATTTGTATGAACATGAGTGAGAACACATAAAACAATTACATGCATTGGTGTTACGAGTAAGTATCGTGTAAGAACTGTCATGCCGTCTTGTCGTACAAATATTTAAATGTATTTTATTTAAAAAAATATTTAGAATGCTAATGGTCATTTGTTTTTATTCTTTCAATAATTTGGAATTGGAATGTTCTTGTTTAAATATGTGTATTCCTGTTGCATTTTATATTAGTTCTGAATTTGTACTTTTTCATTACTCAGAAATAAATCACCTCTTGGTGTAGTCAATTAGGTCACATCCTGTATTTGTCCGACTACAGAGGAAGTACGGTAGGGTTTTTTATACCAATTATGACATCAAAGATTGATTGATGTTCAATTCTTTTTAAGAAAATCGGCATTTGATAAGCAGACAAACATTAACTGAATTGCTAGTATCATTATCCAAATGGTTAATTAAACTTTCTTTAAACAACAAGATTGCTCACGAACCAGTTAACTGTCTTCTGATTAACATTTACATCTCTAAAGGCTAGCCATTAATATGTAAATGGTCGACTCAGTATCGATATCGACAAGTCTATTACACACTGTATTAGAGTCATTATTACTCTCTAGAACATAGAGGGATATCTTGTTAGATGTACAAATTGTATTATTTCAGAAATGACATACCGCATTTGAAATACCGTTTGGAAATGTTTGGTTATATTAAAATACTGCTATTGTATCATCATCATCTCATTATTTTCCTGTCCTTACCCCATTTTACTTGAAGTCACACTTTCATTTACTCCTTTTTCCTTCATATCATTCCTTATACAATCGATCCATCTTTTCTTTCCAAATACTACTATTGCATATGAAACAAATTTATGTATTAAAAGTGAAAATTAAAAAGTCTAAATCGAAAAAAAAATGAGCTATACATGCAAATGTTTATCAGCTGATGAAAAAAGAAGTCTGCTAAGCATACTGCTAAGCAGAACTTTTCGTATGGTAGGTAAACTCCCTTTTAAAAATCGAATGGATGTCTTGAAAATTTTGTTCATTGCCAGAGCCATTGTCCTTGTAATAATATGACAAACCTGCTTTCTTTTAAATTTAATTGCTTGCATAATGCGTTTCCTAATTTCTCAATAGGTACACGAGAACAGTATTCAAGTTCCATCCTATATGTTCATATAAGTAGGCTGAACGCTTAACCTAGATTGAGCTTTTACTCACATAAGTGCCAGTATCAATTAGCTACATTTCCTTCGATATCGCTTCGATAAAACACTCTTAATGGAGAAATAATGAACTGGTATACTTACTCAAGTAGAGCTAAATGTACTTGTAGTTTTACGGCCTTTTAAAGACCTGATGTTTCTCTTAATCTTTTTAGTGAAATAAGGAATTTATTTCATTGTGCAAAAATAAGTTTTAAATAGATTGTTATTGACTGAATTTGGTCATTTTCTGAACAGATGAAACTGAGATGTAATGAATATTAATTCTTACATTAAGGAATACGTTATTTATTTTGCATCAAAAAAGAGATTTCCTCTAACGAGATAAATATGTATTTTCAAGCTCTTTAAATTTATTTGTAATTCATTATTTTTTTGTTATAACACGGATTAATTTCCTTTTCAAAGACAATGCATCAAAAACACCCGGTGGCGGTTTTCCTTTCATTCATATGTTTGGTTCTGCTGCTAACAATAATTTTCCTTCATATAAAAACTGCACTATACAGAAAGCTGCACAAACTAAATATCAAGTTGCACTTCACAACATTTACACACCGAAAAAAAAAAACAAAAGAATTTAAATAAAGAACTCTACACGATAAATGACCAGTAAAAGCATTGTCGTTAATGTCACACACATGTACGGTAGGCAAAGGAAACCCATTATTAATAGCGACGAAGGTACGGGCTAGTCCACGGTATTATGTATCATGAAATCGCAAAACGATAGCAATTTAGTAGCGTGAATTGCGCAATTATTGCTGTCAAGTTACAAATTAGGGTAATGTTATCGCAATGCGTATTACATGACTGTTGATTACAATTTGAAAGTTGCACATAATTGCAATGTCGGTGGTCTTTTTATTATGTATCTTGTATAAGCAAGTGCCAAAATCAAATAAATTAACACGGCTGCTGTTTCAATCATCTGTCATAGATGCTAGAGGCCAATGATGATGATGATGTATAAGCAAAGCAATAATTATAGTAATATGCATTTGCATTATGGTTGCTATTAAATAACTAAATTGTATTATTTTTAGATAGCGACAATGTTACAAAAGTAATCTATTTGGGAAAAATCGTCGTTTTTATGTTGATATCAATTGCTCACGCCTTGCTATTGTCAGACAAGTAATAAAATCACCGAGGTTGCTATAGAAGCATTGGCTAGCTCGGGGTTGCCACTGGGAAATAATATATTATCGCGACCTTCTGATGTCGGTTGGGACTCGAAAATATTGTCCTAATGTTGCTCTGTTTCGCTCATTTTGCTTCTAAATGTATTAAGGACACATTACGGTACATTACTTGTAATTTTGGTTAGTTTCTGTATGTAGCTGTTTGCACAATATAGGCTAGACAAATGGTTTCGAATTTATGAACTTTTTTATCATTTTCACAAATACTAGTCTTATTTTATTTTTATATCCAAATAATTCAATGATTGCTCTGCAAAATAGAGTAACTTAACACACAAATAAAAAATAAAAACAGAAACAAGTCTTTCAACTTATAATTTATCACGATTCACTGCTGAACTACCAAATCTACCCTTTGAAAAATTACGACACCATATTTCGTCGTAACTACACATAACATCAAAACCGATTACAAATTATCGAGCTCAAATCCAAATTGTTCAATAAACGACCACCAAGTATGGCAGTGGTCGCCCCAACAGTCTTGAGTAATAGACGTCTTAAAATGTAAATTAAAAGGTGAATCTTATTGAACCGTCAGCAAATTGAATTCCAATTAATTTCGGGCTATAGTGTTGAAAATTGATAAAGTTCAGCGTTCTTAACGCCATTCGAAGCCCCAATTCGATTTCTGTGAACATACTATGAACCCTCAAATCACGACTGTAGCCTTTGTAAGAGTGAAACACTGCTATACTCAGTGTAGAACGCCGTCCCGCTTACACTAAAGTTACAGGAGTCCTTTAAGGGTGCATAGTTAAGGGATTGATACAAATACGATGCCTACGGTGTTCAACGGATGAAATTAAATATAAATAAGATCAGAGGGTCCGCCTGGGATTCAGAATCGAATTAAAAATAATAACGCCTTTACTGCAAATGTTATTGTATCGATAAGGTTTGTTTAGAAACTAGGTATTATCAAAACATATGGTGTAAATGTGTGTAATCAAATGAATTATCGTAAATAACTTGTAATAAGTAAATGATAGGGCAAAATTGAACCATTGTGTGTTGTTGAACAATTTTTATAGCCACGAAACTAGGTATTTGAAAAACATGCTTTTAACTGTAATACCTTATAAAATCCACTTAATTTTCAGCGGCACTGCAAAAAGAAATACCTGTGTATTAAACTTATAACTTCTTTTAAAGCCAAAGAGCAAAAATATATAGTTAAGGACCATTATGATTATGATTGTTCTAAAGTTTTAAAAGAGTTTTGAACTCATAACACTAAAAATATATAGTTTCAAATATGTACTTTAAAACTTATGACTATCAAATTTAAGAGCGTTGAACTAATAAAATTAAATGCTTCAATTGAACTGCAAACTATTTATTATTCAAACATAGAATGGGTGCGTATTATGATGTTCGTAATTTTATTCAAGTGTAAAAATATTTCTAAACTCTACTTTCAATATTTGACGCACACACAAAATTATTCTTTATTCATTATTACGAGTATAACTTTAATTGATATAGGCATTATAAATAAGTATTTATTGAAACAACTACAACAAATTCCATTATTCAATATCAAAATTCAAATTAAACAATTTACACAAGTTTATATTGTTCAAAGTTTCCCAATATTAATTAAACTCATCTTCAATAGTAAACATGAAATTTGTGAATGTGTTTTGCTTGAACAAAACATCGGGAAATGAGTTAGCAAAGTTTAATTAGACAATCTATGTTACGAGGTACAAGTAAGCTAGTTTCGTTCGTTCCAGTTGTTTAAGATTTCTAGTTTTGTATCTAAACTTTGGTTTGAAGTTTAAATTCTCAATAAATAGCATGGAGAAAACGCTTGTGAGACGAGTTGTTGAGAAATTAGTCACCTTAATTGACTTTAGGTAATTTGGTTTATGAACGATGAAGTATCACTACGTAGTATAAAATAAAGTCGCTTTCCGCTGTCTTCACGCCTGCCTCTATATAGACTTAGATTTTTAGTAGAAAGAAGTTTTTTGACGCGGTTTTGTTAATAGATAGATTGTTTTAAAAGATTTTTTTTTAAGTTTTATAGGTACCTCAATATTGCACCCTTGTAAAACTGGGGAGGATCGCTAGTTAGATACATAACACAAATTTCTTCTGCTCATACTGTTTCTAACCTAATTCGAAACCAGCTTTAGATCTTATCACCTGAAAGTCTTAAACAAAAAGTATGCATGTAAAAGAATAATCTCAAAACAAAAACGCCGCCAACTTAACAAATAGAACAAAACAAAAGAACAATTCCTACAGCGAAACACTTTTTATCCTGTAACGTAGTTGCCTGAATAAAATACAACTTTATATTATTCTTATACACTTATTATGTTTTATGAATACAAGGAAAAACCTACCGGCTGTTGTCACAAGATAACGTTCGGCTTTACGTCGTGACCGCGCGAAGTTCCACACAAAAACGTTAAAAGTTGAAGACAAGACTAGCTGTATAATAAGGTTGACCCGAACTTGTTTCCGACAGTTCTTAAATCAAGCGAAAAAATAAAACGTGTACTTTGATAAGGATTGTGATGGACGTTTTAAAACCTTTATATCAGTTCTGTTAGTCTGCCACAAATACCTAGTGGGGCAATATCAAATCTGAAAGAGGTTTACCATATAGCGATCGATCTGGCTAGTTTTTAAGACCTGCAAAAGTAACGATTGACACGAAACGCTGAAATACGAAATCCTAGTTAGTTTATAACTATGTGAAAGCACCTAAAATACTAGATTCTCAGTTAAGTAAATATCTTACCCCTAAAAAAGCTTAAAAGAAACACAAGGCCAAAAGTATAATATTTTCAATTACTACGAAATCAAGATAACAAACCGAACATTGTTTTAATAAACCAAAAATGACCGAAAAATATTTCTATATTTGTTTCGTTGAACCGTGTGGCTTTCGTGCCGAGTTGCTGACGTTATCGCTCGCAACAATGCCCACTGGAAGTGGACCGCAATGGTACCCAAACTACGACTTTCGTACGTCCAAACCCCACGTCGCCTTCATTCAAATGTGACAACTAGATAGTCACCTCGTTAGTGCAAATTTTGAAGTCCTGAGACCGCAAGAGCTCTTGGACAAGACGAAAGCGTAACGACGACACATTTTTGAAGCTCCGTGTTTTGAATTTTTCCAGACAAGAATTTTCATGTATTTTTAATGAGCTTCTAAGTTCCTGCACTTGTGGATAAGTGACATTTATATTACAGGTGTCACACAAGCGATAAAAGTTATAAAAATGGCCGAAATTTATGGAATGCAGGTCACGTAACGTACGTGTCATTTCTATTTGATCATGATTAACATTTTGATCAGCGTTATCGTTTCAGGAAAATAGCTTGTTTTCCTTGAAATTAACACAAAATTTCTCAGTTCAGAGCAATACTACTCTATAAATACCAATTGCAGAAGCATGTAACCGTCAAAGTCAATTTATTTTAATTTCCACTTTAATATTAATGTTTGTCCTCAATAAATTTCCTTCTAAAACGTAAATAGTCCTCAAAGCGAACTGTGGTTTAATTAGAAGGCCGAGATATTACGCACCTCCAGAAACTGCTTCAGAAATAACCGTCTATTTTGTGCGGGAGATTCGATACTGTTGACAGACTTAACTTGTCGCCAGTCAAGTGCCTGTTATGTTATCCCACCCGTCACTCGCTTACACAAACTTGTAGACTTGGCTTCGCACTTCACTGACCTATACGACATTGCAAATATCAAACTTCCTCTTGATTAAAATAGCTGGATTTTTTGCCAAATACGGAAATTTGAGACTTATATCGTCCTTGTCACTTTAAGGTAAAAAGAAACGACAGATATACGTCTAAGAACGTCTTCAAGCTAAGTTCTGCTTTAGTATTCGGGTGTTATGAATTAGTTATCACTCTCGACATTATTTACTTCGAAAGCATCCACTAATAAAATTTTAAGTGCTACCGAATCAAATTTTTAGGTCGTGCCTACTCTCGCTTTTAAGTAGTACCAAGGATGAATTTAAATGAGCTTTCAACAACGTTGACTTGGGAGTTGCATAAATATTAATGGTTCGCGGACTACAAGACTGATGGATATGGATTAGCTTGAGGAAGTTTTCTTCAAGCAACTTGAGGGGACAACGTGTCTTCAGCAAATTGTTTGTTGCTGTCCAATGAATATTAATCATTTACATTACCAAGAAAACCCCGTCGATGCCTTCTTTTCGTCAATATTGCGTTCCGATTTGTTATTGTTCCTGTCGACACTAATGTGACGTTGTCAGTCACAGAATTTACTGTTTAACTTAAGTTTATTATCTTTTCGGCAGCCTTCACTTTGACTGTTTTAGTAATAAATCTGTGAACGTAATTTCTAATGCTGAATCTATTATTAATGTGGAGCTGTTTGTGTTTGGCTTTATTTACATAAAATTTAGGTCCATCGTGGGAATGTTAACAGATTCTTGAATATTAAAAACTAAGTTTGATCAGTCACGTAACTATAGCAACAGAAGGGCTTTTATTTGTACAAAAAGATAAACTTATATAAAGATAATCTGTTGGTAAAAAAACGTTGAAATATGAAGCGGTTTTACACAATTTATTTCGACGACCGATACAGATGGAGAATAAAATGAAATTCCGTTTAAAATGTTTTTAATCAACTATTAAGGTATTATAGCTTTTTAAAACAAAATATTTAACGATTTTTTCTTTTGTTCCAGGTTTACATGCAATAAAAATAGTGAAGTTCGTAGTGCCAGAAATAATTCAGTACGGTGTTCAAGACTCAGTAATATTAGACTGTGATTACACATACGGGAACAGAACTCCAGGCCTTATGGTAAAATGGTTCTTCAGAAGCAAAACGAAACCAGTGTATCAGTGGATAGTGACGCAAAAACCTCAAGACATTGGAATTTTGAGGGGACGAGTAGACTTAAATTATAGGGCGTCAGATGATCCCTTAAAAATGTATAGAGCACTTCGAATAGTTAAATTAGATACAGACATTTCTGGTGAATATATTTGTGTAGTATCGACGTTTCTCGATGAAGATGTCAAGAGCAAACACATGACTGTTTTTGGTGAGTATTTATTTTTAATTGATACTTTTTTAATAGCTACAAGTTTTCAAAATGGAATGAAATATTATTTATTTTCTGTTCTAAATTTCTGGATGGTAATTCAATCATTATAAAGTCAAATCGTGCTCAGCAACTTCAGTCTAAACATTATACAGTAGCAATGGCACTAACTACACATTACACATGAAAGCCTATTGATGTTATCTTAACCTCGTGGCCTCTGTTCAACCATTTGTTTTCATTCCCATACATTCTACTCCATTCTTACATACACACGTGCCTCGACTGTATACTAGCGTACACTCGGAAATTCGTGTTAAAGTTACATAAAGCTTGAACGCAAGACGTCCAATCCATACTAAGAAAACATTGAATTTCATATTTCTATGTCCTCGTAAACCGTTTAGTTTCTCGTGTAACACGTACCGCGGTCCTGACACAGTTTTCAGTAGTGGTACAAGGTGAAAAATGTTTGACAGCTCAATTACTGGGTCACTTTTAATGGGATGTTTAATATTATGTAAACTGCTCAAAAGGGAAGTTATTTGAGGCAGAGTTTTCGTATCATGCAAGTTTAAAAATGGCTTGTTACTTGCTTTTTTGTTTTGTTTTTTTTTTTTTTTTTTTTTTTATCTGTAAAGTGGTTCCAATATTAGGTTTGATCACAAACACAAAGCACTATTCTGTATTTGACATCTCGATTATTGTTTTGATAATATTTGTTAATACACAAACCAACAAAAAATAGTTTTTTACAATAATTCTGATTGTATTTCCGATCTCCCGATCCCAGACTACCAGACACAAATAAATTGTCTGTAAAATAACCTTCTCATATCAGGTCACAATTACTAGGTAATAAAGTATAATAAATACCAAACGATTAATACTAATAAAAAGGCAAACTAATTCACCGACAATAGTGAAACATGTAAAGCAATGACTTGCGATTGGATCGTTCATTATCCACCCTTGCCCCATTGTGGTGAGCCGAAGTATGTGTATTAGCTTCGTTTGACAAAGATAAGTTGATTAACCTTACAAAAGGGGTGGTATCGAAGGTTATAAATCACGTGTCTGAGGTCAGTTCGAAGAATAATAGTAGTTATTATTTTGATTTTAATTTAAAGTATGCGGTTTAAGCAAAGTTAAAGATGTACAAGAACAAAAGCAATTTTTAGTGAATTGAATCCGATGCAGGGCAAAAAAATATTTTACTTTCGACTCATACCTAAGCATATTCTTTTGATATTGTAACTCATATTTTTCATAAATATATACTAGATATTATTTTATTTGTACCACAAGACTAGTATTTCCATAGAATATGTGTCTGTTGCTAAGCCATATTTATCTTTCATTTTTTTAAATAACATTTCCGTATGCCAGTCTTCTTTTGTTTTTCCCTCTCGATAATTTTCGAATCTGTTAAAAAACAATTGAGCATCACAGACATAGTCTAGTAATACAGTTCAGGTCTGTGCTCAGGCCAAATGCATTGATACGTTAAAAAAAGCATTGCAAACTTTACAACAATGTAAGTTGGCTGTGAGTATATCCTTTCTGATTCGCTACCGCTTCTTCCTTACATCGGATATCCTTTTTGTTCGACTAAGCTAGTTTTATACATTCAACATCTGCTGTGCGCACCCCTTTTTATATCGATGACACTTGTAAGCCCTCTGGCAAAATAAGACTATACTGAATTGCTTTACACCATTCCTACTTTATGCTTTTTGTTTAAGTATTTATTGTAGCGGTTTGAGGCATTTGGATGTGTTTTAATAAATTAGTGGAAATTCGTAACAAAAGTTTTTTTTTTCAATAATCGAATTCGTTATAATCCAAACCAACTTGTGTTTTAGAAGCCATAACGCCTTTGTGCACAATTTAAAGTCAGACAGTCAATATTCCATATCGTAACCAAAGTACCATAGCGTATAATATGTTTAAAACGTTTTAATTCAAGAAGTGGTTGTTCTCCCTAATTCACTTCAATAATTTAGGTATACAGCATAAGAAGTCCAATAAACTAAGCACAAACATTCAAATACACTTACATTTATCTTTAACTGCAATTATAATTGTGCTGTAAGTGGCAACATACTCGACCCCCATTACTCGGGGCTTACTCTGTCATTCAGGAAACGAGGGTGAGTTACTTCAGGGAATACAGACAGGATGATACATATATCCAGAATCGTTTGTAATTTACGTCAACTTGTCCAGGAAACACACGTTAAGGCTAATTTTATCCTCGAACAAATATTATATCCACTGATCCAGGAGGTTTTGTTGTTTATTGCTCTGTTTTGTTCTTGATGGTATCGTGAGAATATGGATCGCCAAATTTACTTTATCATTTTCTATCAATCTGTTTGGTCTCTACAACTACACGGTTTGACATAGGTATCCTTCAAAGTCCAGAAATTTGGGTTTTTTTTTAACTTGTCGCAATGCTTTTGTTATAGCAAATAGCAAAAGTCTTACGATAAGTTCATCGCAAAATAACTTATAGGCCCTTTTGAAACAAAATGGCATGAAAAAACTTGCTTACACACCCAACAATCTTAGATTTCAAGACTGTCGATGTGTTTTTAACTTTTGTCTTAAATACTAACTCATTACGATCAATAAATCGACACTCATCTAAGAAGACTAAAATTGTACACTACTGAGAGCTTGCGTCTTCTTGCTGTTCTTGCTGAAAATTTAACTTAAGAATTCTACACTTAGATTTTGTAACTATGTAAATCAATCTACCAGATCTGACACCAAACACATACATACATAGTCTAAATAGTCTAAATCATTTGTTCCTGTGTTCCCATGCAAAGGTATATTCTACAAAGCTATCAAATTTCAGTGCCAGAGACGAGTTTCCGTCTGATCCAGAACAAGACGAATGACGACACTGTGAACGTGATCTGCGCGGCTGACGGGGCCTTCCCGGCGCCAAACCTCACGATAGCCACGCCAGAGAAGTAAGTAGCTTGTTATAATTTATCTTTAATATTTTTAATACGCAGGATCCGCTGCAGATCGGTTATTATAATTGAATAGATATAGATAATACAATAAAACCATTGCTTAAACTTTTCAGTTGGTCATAATACTAGGAAAAAAAAATGAAAAAAATCATACCTCAGACAGGACTCAAACCTGTGATCCTTGAATTAATGCTCCAGTAAGTCAGACGTGCTAAGCCAATAGTCGCAGGTTTGAGTTTTTCATTGCATTATTTGTAAAATGCAACTATGCATGTATGTATAATGTAACTAAATTACCTGTAATGAGAAGGAGTACAAATTGATCAAATTATGATTGTTTCATCATCAGACAAGCTTCAAAACTCTATACAGTGTTGTTACCTAACTTAAAGTTCGCTTGTTATGTCTCCTACTAATGTACTGGGTCATGAATTTTTCCAGGGCCATAATTGGCCATCTAGACAGATGTTCCGTTTTATATTACTGCCAGTCGTAAACATAAATGTACTTTTTGTGGTCTGATTCGTGTAGGGAATCTAAAAATAGGTTTTATTGGTGTAACCTTACTGTTTGGAAAATATTTTATCGTTTCTTAGTTTTCGTGGGTAAAGGTATCTTTGTATACTTTAAGTATAACAGAAGACCTTGGTTTCTGTTGTATGTTTCTGATAAATAAATAAAATTACTCATTTAGTTTTCAAAAACAATAAAATAAAATAACGTAGGTACCTGATTTTTCCTTTGTAGGAAAGTTACAGATTTTTTTTTTATTTAACTAATTGCCCTAATAAAATCGTTATTCTAAGATAATTGTGCTTATAGTACCAATTTCTGTATAACCTTAAATTATATCCACTAAATGAGCTCATATTTGAGTATTTAACTATGAGACCCGTTTGATGAATATACTTCATAGTAACAACATTAATTAAATTAATTATATATTAATTGTTCCACTTTCTCAAAGGTGCGTTGCCAACCTCACCGCAACGTACCATCCCTCTGATTTTCCTCTAATTTTCACCGAATATCTTGATGAGGAACCGACAATTACAGTTAGGTCTCCCGCGTTTCCCTTTGTCGTTCAATTACTGACGTGACAGGGAAAGGTGTAGGAGAGAACTAGTGTCAAAATAAATTGGCCAGGCTCTGATGTATGGAGGTTCCCGTGGAGCATAGTAACCGCATTGCGGGAAGTGTACGTGTTATGTACTGAGCGCAATTTGATATGGAATGTCCCGAACTGTTGTACAAGATTCGAGATGTTTCACAGTTCACGGTACTTAGTTTTGTATTGTTTTCAAGCTCCTTTGTTCGGACGTTCAGTTTTCTGTGAGTAACTGAAGATGATGTTACGAGTCTGTAGTAGCTATCTATGTTCAGCTGATATTCGCAGTTGGAGAATGTTAAAGCTTTCAATAATAGTCGGTAAGATATACATTTCAGAGCGGATTTCATAGTTAAATTATTATGTTTATTTATTCACTTAAATAAAACTGGAGTAGGTACGTATAGATTTACAGACCTATGGCTCTGAAAACTCAATATTTTCCTTTTTAATATCAAAGTTCTATCAACAAAAGAAGATCGTACAAACTGAAAGCACAATATCTCACTGAGTCTTCGCCTTATTCTTTTGAAAAATAAATACGAGATATAGTTTAAAATAATATCATATTTCGAACAATTGATTATAGAAGAATAAAGGAACTTGGCAACGTTTGAGGCTAAGATTAAACTTGGTCGGCCTGAATGCCACCACCTGGCTCACCTGCCAAGTACCTTACTTTAAAATATGCTTTTACTAGAAATTTTCATTTTGGGCAGTATTTTTATAAGAATTTCATTAAGTTCAATTTTGTATGAGATTTGGGACGTTTTAGTCATGAGATCGGTGTATTTAATTAACTTTAAGATTAGTTATATAATATTGTACAAAAAGTAAAATTGATAAACGGTACAGTACTTTACTGTACGGTGCCTATCAAGGAAAAAGCAATAGCAATTCTAAAAACAAAAAACATATATCAATTTGAACTTGTATTTCAACTCACACAACGACAAGAAATGGCAACCAACGAAGACACAACATACAAATATTTTTATAATGAATGTACAAACTAAAACGATCCCAACTTTCTAATTTAACTTTGTGTAACCAACATTACAAGCGGTGACCACATATTTGCAGGGAACAATGAAGTTTTGCCTCCTCCGGGAAATATGTCTTGAAACTAACAACAAAATTTAATCAAAAGAGAATGTTTTTAAAACTACAAACATAGACTCGGCGAGGGTTTGAATTATTTGCGGTGATTTTTTATTGCAGCCCCTTATCTCTTAAGCAAAACATCGCATTCTTCAAGTAAAAAGTCAGAAAATGCATTCGCGCCTTTGTTATTCTTTAAAGAATGAATAGGGAACAGGGTAAAATATTTGTGCAGGGAAATTTAATTATAGCTATCTGCATTAAGAGCCTTAAGCGATGTTCATTTTGGAGATGAAATTTAATGAAACGTCAGCCGTTGTTCGCTTCTTTTCTTGTATTTTATCTGAGCCCGGCCCCTGTGGCCTTCAGATATGATTATATTTTACGCGAAAATCAGAACACATAAGTTTGGTGCGATAAAAACTGTGTGTTTATTTTCAAACGAGATTGGCTGGAATTCGAGTTACATTTGTTATAAATTGGATTTCCAATGTGGTTCTGACAAAACTACATATATTTCCGAACTACTTTTGTTCTTTAGAAATACGATTGGCGTTAAAGTGGTACATTCCTATTCATGCACATGGCACGTTCGTTTTAAACTCAATTGTATTATTTCACAGTTAATCTGGCGGTAAAGAGAATGCGAATATTGGAAACAATACTTGCTCGATGACACTACTATTTATATTAGCCAGAATATTATAACCATAATTTGTCATCCTCGTAAAAACAATACGATCATAGGATTAGAGTACGGGAAACCAGAACAATATTATTGAAATCGAAACGACATCAGTGCCATAATAAAAACGAACCTTTATACTTCCATAAAAATAATAGCTCCCTAACACACAATAGTTATGTTTAATGTAAGATCTAATGGCTGTGAATGGTGCTGATACACTTAAATATTAGTCCCAGTTGAGTAAGGCGGCATTAACCCGAAATTTATAGTCGCTGCCAGGGTAATGTATGGATAATAATATATCAGGATTAAATATAAAAGGCCGGTAATATTATTCTAATAGGTCTCTTGAATTACCGAATTCGGTTGGGTTATGGGTTTTATTGAAAAAGTCCGAACGACTCTGAACGATATGGATTTTAGTCCCTTCCTTCGGTCCCTCGCTAACGAGGCTCCAGACTCTGACCGATCATCTTAACTTAAGCTACCTTCGAAAACTTTCATAAACTAATTTGCATTTTCTTTGTTCAGGCATCTACAAGGAGTTGATCATAGAGTCAAGCTAGTTAACGGGAGGTACTCTGCTGTTGCCTCGGTTACCTTAAATGATGCTGATCTACCGTCACCAGCAGAATTCATCTGCACGCTGAGGATACCACAAGCAAAATACGCAGTCAGAAAAGAAGCTATCTATTATCCAGGTAACTATAAAATTCTTAGATAAATGTGTAGTCATTTTCATTTCTATCTGGATGTTTGCGGTTCAGTTCCTACATGAAAATGTTGAATACTGCTAGTAAGAGAAAATGCTTAAAAAACTGTTCTTTATACCACTACTGTGCAAACATGATAATTCATTCAACTTTAGAAACCTTTAAAGGTTAAAAATATACGTAAACAAACGTAGAGTCAAATGTAATTATCACCAAAAATATTTTTGTTCACACTAAAAGGGTCTTCATCCAAGTTCGGAATAAACGTGCAAAATATTTTAGCACTCAACAGTAAGCGAGTGAATTCTAAATGTTTCTTAATTTGCATAATAGTGCCTCAATGGAATAATCAAGATTCGAATAAAATTTCCAGTAGAAAATTCTTTTGAATAGCACTTTGCTCTTTGATTCGATGTCCCGTTGGCAATAGTTCTGTTTGACTATAAATAAGCTTGTGACAGAACAGACAAAGTGAATTTACATTTAAAACCTTTTTAATAGCAGAATCATGAGCTCATTCGAATAATAAGTTATAGTCGTAAACAAAAATCATGAATAGACAACGCTCTAACAATTACAATTAAGTCAAAATTAAGTTAATAACAAAATTGTACAGTGTCTCGAATAAATTGTTCCTGAAACAAAAATGGTTCTTACTTATTATTTAGCATCTTCATTCATGTTCATTAATATAAACGGTTATAAAATAAAGAATTTATTATTGACATTACTAACAACAGCATTATCTTGATTTAGTTAAAGTACTAGTTCTGGAGTACCTCAGGGCACCGTTTTATGTCCTTTGCTTTCAACGATATTTGAGGATCAAAACCTTACTTGTCTATAAATTATACGAGTGCTCGCAAATATTTATCTCGAAGTACCAATTCAAAAGCTTTTAGTTTAAGTTAACAATGAAACAGATCTACTAGGACTAGGATAGAACAATTTATATGTCTCTAAAATATTGTTTGAGGCTTTCGATACTTTATTTCATAGTACAAACGCATATTTGTTAACTATTTTAGAGTTAAAAGCAGCTTACAACACACAATATGAAGCAACAAAAGTCGACGTGGACGCTAAAAACATGTTTATTTATTTAAAAAGGCAACTTAACCGCTTTATAAGTCGACGAATGTCATTATAGCGTCCTCTAGTAAGGAAAAGAATAAGGAATGGAACCTATATTTTTTAACGGGAGGCATGAAAATAACAATTTTGCGGAATAATTTTCGAGAGGGGCCATTTAAGCTTTTTATCAGTGGAAGTTTGTGTACACAGCTATCTCAAGTACATGAGACGAACGTTTCCTACAGTCCTCGTGAATAATTTTATGCTTCGTTAAGTCCATTGTGGAGGGTAAATGCGCTTAATAGAATATCGGTGGGCGCTTAAACATTTTTTCCGAGCGTTTGTTCCTCATGATCCTAATGAAAAGTCAACAAGTCTTAGTTCCGGAATTTTATTTCGGAAATCTTTTTGGATTGGACATTGAAAGATGGATTATTATGATGGATAGAGTTTTTTATTCACATCAGCGGTGACGTCTCGAGGGTAAGCGACAAATTCGCTGTTGACAAAATACTGGATATCGGTTCTACGGTTTTTATTGAACTATCAAATATTTCCAAAGTTAATACAGTCAGAAACACCACTGATGATGTTTTCCGTACTAACAACAGTTTGTCATAGTTGTTTACTTTTTGCAATACAATTTCAGCTCGGCAAATTAATTAACCTAATTTACCTCTGTGTTCAGGTCCCATAAGCACCACTCCGGAGATGCCGACCGCGGCGGACATGCAACTTGCGGCTGCAGTTGGTTCCAGAGGTAATTCGAAATACATTTAACACTGATTCCAATTTCGAAGCTTTAATTACACTGGGTTTCATATACACACGACAGTGAACCGAAATTAAAAGTTGTATTTTCGTAAAATACATCGCAAAATTTCCGTAATCAGTTCATTGCTAGAATCCGCAATAAATATTGATCATGAAGGTAAAACAACAAATTTGTTCACATTTAACATTGATATTCTGAAATTTTCATAAAGTAATCAAGCGCTTTTGTAAATTATCATGTGTTTCATTAACCAAACACGATATTATTAACGCTTACCTCTTAATGAAAACGCAAAACAAAAATCGGATGGCACAACAATTTTTTAGCTTTATTTTTTTGGAGTTGCATTCTAATAAATACTATGTTTTGTTTCAGAGGCAAACTGCTACACGGCATTTACCATGGCTTCTTTAGCAGCGCTATCTTGGATTCTCGTTTCATAAACACAACTGGATTACTTTCTGATGAAAATATCAAATACAATATTCTCTTTTCTACCTTTTCATTTAAATATGTCTCATGAAGAGACAAAGCCTCTACTTGACAGTGTTAATATGACGTTTGATTGTCATACACGTATTTTTCAGTATCAATGGGAACTGACAGTTCACAGTAATTTCCGAATAGAATAAGGCTTAATATTACTGACACATTCCGTATAGTTCTAGTCAAACCCAAAGTAAAATACCAAACCAAATAGGATAATCAAGAAACAACTTTAGGTACACGATTTCGTAATAGTCATGCAGAAAAAAAATTGCTTTACGTGTAATACACTAAGTTACTTGCATGTTGAGAAACAAAATGATTGGAAACCTAAAATATAAAAATCAGGTTTATCACGAATCAAAATATTGTTCTTGGTGTTGAAGCATAAATTTAAACGTGTATATAAATATTTCTTTGAAAGAAAATGTACAGACAATGTTGGTAGTTAGCTGTGTGGTCATGGGCCTACAATTGGAAATTTCTAGAGAATCCTCAACGGCTAGAACCGTTGAAGTGATTGCGTCTGTAGGCATTTAATTTGATTTACCGTAAAATTAAATTCACATGCATTACTTTAGGAACTGAAATAATTGAACATGTTCTATTGAATAGAAGCTATGCAGTTACAAATGAATGTTGAATGAATACATTGTCTTGAAGCAGATGACAAAAGATATGACGTACGAATCCACACCAATTAGTGAAAGTTAATTAAACAGCATCGTACACTAGACGGTTCAAGTTATGATGCTGAATATTTGGGAAATACCAATTAATTTTTTTGACGATTATGATGTAATTGTAAAACTTTCGCTTAAGAGTTTTGAATCCAATTATATTTCCAAATTTTGTCATTTGCTTCCATGATACGTAAATACGTCACAAATAAAAAATAAGCTAACTTTAGCCAATTTGTTTAATATAAATATTAGAATTATTTTGTCAAATTGCAATATTTATTTAAAAAGAAATATTTCCAAAGACGATATACGTATTACCTGTACAAAGTCAAAAATTGTTTATTCATAAGTTTTGAAAAGTAAGATACGACACTCGGGTTATCAAGAATTTTGTTTGATCATGTAACTTTAAGCAAATGTAGAAGAAAATAGATTTGTAAATAAATACAATTTCAATACGAAGAAAAACCAATTCATTTCCAAAGAGTAAAAATACATGAAAGGGAAAAAAGCAACGAAATAGATTTGAAGATTTGTGAACGACTTATTTAACTCCGATTGTAATTTAATAAAACTCGGGTGTCATATCTAAAACTTTTTTGAATCTTATGCTTACTTCGTGTTTCAAGGAGGGATGCAAAGGTCCCTTCGTAAACAGGGTATCGAATTTAGTTCATTTTAATTTTCAATTTTAGCCTCGTTCGGTATGAATTTTGGACAATATTGTAAAAAGTTTCGCCCTTATTCGTAAACTTATTTTTTTGGCTTCAATAACAATCTGTTCGATCCTAAACTGACAAAGCACAAAATTTAAGGTTTTTTAATAAAGTTGTAATACATAGTTACCGCATTAAGTACCCAGTAGGTTAAGTTTAAGCTTCAACGAAAATTCGTTCATGAATAAGGGCATTGTAAATATATGTATGGATTAAAAATCATAAGTTTCTTTGGTTTAATTAGAGTAAGGTTCTAGTATAATATTTGCTGTGCATATTGCCGTTTATGGATAAGATCCAATCAAGACTTTTATTGTGAAATTTCCTAAAATAAAAAGGATCGTTGTGTACATGTTGTTTTTATTTCCTCTACACTGAGCATATTTTTGTCGTGTTTCGACACAATTTGCAATTTACCATAACCATCACCAAATGAAGCTGGAATATTAAATATCAAGTCTATAGGTTCGGCCTTATTATAACGACCAAATCGCTTATTCCTTTAGCTTTAGCCAAAACTCAGCCCGACCTCATTACCATTAATACCTTTGTCTTTGTGAAATTTGAACTTAAAAGGGTTTAGTATGCGTCTAGTGGGGACTGGCGTTTCGGACATATTTTTTGTCAAAGTCATTACCAAGAATTTTCGGTCTGTTAAAAATGAATTTTAAGAAGTAAAACTGTTTGCACGAGAATGACAAAGTTTGCACGTTAGTGGTAAGGTTTCAGACAATTTACATTTTAATATTTAAAGAGAAGATAATGGAAGTAAACTTGTACGCGATGTGAAAGTCGGGGAACCGGGTATTTGCGGCGATACGTGGAAGCAGGCTGTACGTGAAGCGGTGTAATGCCGCGGTGTGAGTACGTAGATTATGTTTGCGATGGATGGATCGTTCCTGTAAGTATAAATATGTAATTTTGAAGTAACAAACATGAAACGGAATACTTATCAACTTAACAAGACTTGGAGTTAGTTTTTTTTATATCTACTTCTATTCGAAAGTAGTATGCTATTTGATATTTATACGGTTTGCAATGTTTTTCCTAATGCCAAAATGGTCAATGTGAAATCTAAATAGCGGTTACACAAGCAAAAATCAAAATAATTACAAAAACTGACAATGATTATGAATCGATTTTTGTCTCACCGCTTAATCTCAGTGAACTTATTATGCTCTTAAAGCAGAGCTATGGCTATGTGGGGGAGCCAGATACCGCCACACGCAGAGTAGGGCGCCATATCGTTTTCACAACGAGATCCTAATACAGGCTCACACGGGTGTAAAACTTTTACGAAAACTTTTAATCCAGTAAGTATAATAATAAATCGTTGTTCTATACACTCCTTACATAGGCATGTATCCCGAAATTTATTCCCGCCCTAATAAAACTTTTCATGAAGATTTATTCGCAATCTTTTCCCCGTAGAAATCAAACGACACATCAATCTCTTAACACGACCAAACAACGATTGAATCCGAGATTTTCGTACAAAATTAAATCATAACAAAATTCGTGTGTGATCCATCACAGTAACTGGGTCAGGAATAGAAAACATTTTCGGATGCATTAGAACATTCCCACGAGTTTCGGACTTTTCATTGAATAATAGATACGTTTGGCTCCCATCTCGAACGAATTATCCGACTAAATTATTGAGTACGCCACCTCTGACCTTAGCTGTACGTATAAATCGACTTCGTTACCTACGTGGTGTATAGCTCATGCGGTGTCAAAATGAAAGTTTTCGTAGCGGTTTGACTCCTAGAAGTAATTTAGGCTTGAATGATTGATCGTATAGTGAACGTTAACAGATGGAACAGAACGTCTTTTATGCTTAACTGAATTAAATATGTTTGTTTTATGTTTGCTAACATTTTTGTGTCCTACATTACCTTCGACAATAGTAAGTTGTTTAGTAGATGCTAAACAAACGCCTTTTACGATGACATCTAAATCTCTTGGACAATATGATTTTGAGTGTCTATCTTTGGTATATTTGAAATGTTTTTTTCAGATGTAGCCTAAAAACGTGTGATTTATAAACATAGATTTATTTTTTCCTCATTAGCAGTAAAAGGTTTATTTGCTTTAATATTTTATTACTACAATTAATTTAGTTATGCATAATCATAAATACTAATACCCAACTGAATATTATTTTAATACAATAAAATGCACTCACTCGCAAATGTTCACATTTGAGTGAGTGCATTATTATGTTTGGCCACGCATAATATTCAAATATTTACAATGGCATAAACCAGGAAATAGAGATTATAATCCTACACTAACAACAGTTAACAATACTTAATACAAAACAGTGTTAGGTTTACCCAATGTTGGCCCATAAATACCAACATTGGCTGAACTACCACACCATAGTTTAGTTACCATTCCCCGAACTAATTCGATGTCTATGGCTCGATAACAAAGAGCGTTAGTAAAACTTTATTATATAAATGCAGCAACGGATGTATTGCATCCGCCAACCGCCAACGTGTGTAGGCATAATAATGAATCATTTGTGTGTGATGTATGAGGATCAACCAAAATACATTAGGTTCATAAATCGTTCGAATGCGTTGCGAACTGTGATTAAAGCCACGTCAGCATAATAATGCGATTTTGTTCTGTGGTATATGTGGGTAAATTGAATATGGATGTTATTGGTTGAATTACAAAAGGACATTATGGAAAATATGTGTATTTACTTAACTGAACTGACTTCATTATTATCTTTTCATCCGATAATCAATTTAATGTTCTTAATTGTTACCTCGAGCGACCTGGGAGTGTAACTGCTGATGTAATAACCATAATGACAGATACACTTTATAGTGCTAATATCATATTAGCACTATAAAGTGTATCTGTTTAGTAATATGTATGTAACATATTAGTAATATGTGTATAGAAGTATGGGTTTGGACTTTATTTAGCTATGGAACACAATTTGGTAAGTGATGGTCAATCTAAGATGCACAAGATGACAGATCCTTCAAAATTTGTCCAATCTGTTATCGAACCCTCATTAATCATTCCATAGATTGAAACATCAATCATAATTACTATGGGTTGTTTATATGTCAAGTAAACAACAAATCACCAATGGAATATTCCCAGCAAGAATATGACAATTCTGCCAACTTAACGCCGTGAATATACGTAAAACGCATATCCCATTTTACGACACCTCATCCGTATTCTAATACCATGCAAAATAAAGCAACCGACACCCCCATACGTCTCCATCAAATTCTCTATATCCGATAACAGAGTAGTTTATGAATGAAAAATATTTTATATCTAAGTGTGATACGTCCCAGAATTGTGATTCAGAGCGAGGCAGGCAGTCCTACGTGAGCCGAGCCTACTCACTCACCTGTGCCACGGATCTAAAGAACTTCAAAAGGCTTTAGACGTTGTTTTTCAATGTTTACATCTTTTTGAGGATGTATATTATTATGAATAGTAAGCATCTTATGCAGATAGGGATGAGAATAATTTATATTAATATATTTTGATATACAGATGACAAGCAATACTGACTTTTGTGTAAAATTTGGATATTCTTTTGTTAAGTACATTGGTGGGGTCTTATTTTGGAATAAACATAGCAGAAATAGTGACTGTAAGTTTTTTTCTGAGAAAAGTAAAAAGTCTAGTGATCCATTGAAATTGAACACAATAAAACACTTCTGATATAAATAGGTCACCTTTTTGGTTTTCGAGGCACATCCAGTTTAAAAACAAAATCTTTGTGAGCCGTCTCATTTGTTTTGCACGACGCACGTAATAACGCGATCAAAACGTATGAGAATTTTGACAGCCACGCGTGATGCGAAAGCTTAAATTGTAAGGGAGAATTTATTTACTGGAGTGAATTGTCAGTGTTCGAACGTTTCTTTGAATGTTTGAAGTGTGCGACCTTGGTGGATGTGTCGTTTGAGTGTTCGACGTGTTTAAAACTGCGAAACGAACTTTCTGGATTAAGTGTTTGATATAGACAACATGACCTAAGTATAGCCTGTCATATTGCACAATACTCCACTTCTTTATTTTTTTTCTTCACCAGTCGTGTCCTATTTTTCTTCCAGCCAGTATTTTTGTCTCTCGTCCAAATGTCCAATTGAGTCTTTCCAAAATTATCTAGTCTGATATTCTTTTCTGTTGTCTAATTAATGAAGTCGCTTACAATGTTCCTTCACAACCACTTATATTCTTCTGAACTGAAACTGTGGCAACAGAATGCTCAGAATGGAATGACCTACATTTGCAGTTACCAGACACTAATATTAGCCAAGACTAATTCTATTAAGTTCTGCAATATATCAGGCTAGATAAATAGTAATGGGTTCGGCCCTAGTTTTGGTCAAGAATTTTAGACTGAAACGAACTTTACTTAATTACGTATTCTTCGTAGAAATATTTGATCACCAAATTCCACAGTAATAGCCGTGCCTATGGTAACCGTCTATTTATTTGAAGTATTTCTAAATTAAAGTTTCTGAACATTTAATCAATCGTTGCTTTAATTACTTTTACATAAATTCCATGAATTAGAAACAACAAAATCGGGATTATCAACTCCCATGACCTTGTCCACATAGCTATTTTTGTCTATAATTTTGATGAGCACAAATTAATTAGTCGTCTATTCGTTTAGCTTTCAACAACGCTAATAGGAGGTAGTTTCATTGGCATTTTCAGTGACACAGTTGGATTAGCACCCCGTGACATCAACCCCTTTTTAAAGGTCACGGTGAATAGGGAGCGAATTCATAAAGCTGGTCCTTATTTATGACAAGTATTAGGCGGATTATTGAGTCACGCAAATAGATGAGCTTATATTTTCGTGGATTACGTAATATCGCCGAAATTTATTCGGAAATTTGGGAGAAGTTTTGTCGTTTTGTCATGTTTTGTTGTTACCAAGCATACGCTTTGCTTTGTTATTGTTTGGTGAAGCTGTCAAAGCCACGTTTAGGTTAACTGCATAAATCTGTAAAATACGTTTCGTTTACAAAGGTTTCATTAAAGTATGATGGTTTTATGCTGTCTTTCTGATTGTGAATTCAAATATAGGAATCTGATACAAATTACATACATGCTCCTAAATACATTACTTGCTTATTAACTAAACTATAAATAAATAGCAAAATTTAAGTCATGAAAGTAAATTGACAACCAATTTAAACATCATAACTCCAAACGCATCCAGAGAACAATTTCCTCTTTCAAAATCCTCACAAAAAAAAAAAGCAAAGATATTGCAAAGGATACAACAAAAAACATCATGCTTGCGTTACCGACTTACTCAAACAAAAAGTAAAGGAACAATCGATGGGATAGTCTCCATACGTTCAAAGGTACGTAATGCTCGCAGTCAACGAACTGTGTAAACTTCTTTGATGTGCCGCTAGTTCGCAACTTCAGTGTTCTTTAATATTTGTTCTTACTTTTACTTTTTGTGTATGGAAACGATTTGAGGATTCATACTCGTAAGTGGAGGCCGGAGTTTTTATTGAGGTAATGTTTTGGTTTTGTGTTTATTTAACTGTAGTATAATTTTTGGGGAAAAATATTAGTATTATTTTTATACTACTTAACACTGTATTTCTATAGATTGATTCATTCGTAGTATGCTGATATACATGGGTGTCCCTCAAGGCCTTTTTTTGGCCCTGTCTTGCTAAAATAAATAAAATGTGTGTGCATGTAAAAGAGAAATAGTATTTTTTAAATCGAAACCGAATCCAGCAAATGTAGTTTCGGAAATTATATTTAGAAAAACACCAACTAGATCCAATAGGCACTAATTGACATCATTAAGTAAACATAGCTTAACTTAGCATTTGGCCCGTGAGATATTTGTGTCATTACTTCTCTTGGGAGTGAAAGTTTCGGGCCGACCTGGAGTCAACTGCCTATGCTGCCTAATATAGAAGTCAGTACCTAAAGTGTTTTTCTGGGACTCGCTTCTGACTTAATAATGAAACAGGCGTTATTTAGTAAGTACTTTGTTAGTTTAGGGAAAGTAAATTTAACATTATTAATATTAAATATACACAATATATAGCACTAAAAGTTATCGAATTTACATGGTTGTGTAGTACCAATCGATTCAATAAAATGGGTATATGTAGGATTTTTAGAATAGTTTAAATTCAATACTTAAGTTAATGCGTTAGAGTATTATAACGACACGCTTACATAAGTACCAAATTGACCAAAAGTAGTTGAGAAATAAAGTTCAGTAAAGTAAAAAAATGATCTTTACTACACGAAAACAACATATTTTCATCAAATATTTTCTATTCTACAAAAAATAATTTGCCGTACCAAACTAAACGAAAAACAGATCACCCATGTACGTAACCTTAATATCGTGTTATTAGAAAAGGATGTTCCTGAATAATGTATGAAATACCTTGGCTATACCGGAAAATAACTTGAAGCGATGAATGTCGTTGAATTATGATACGGAGTAAACAAAAACGAAGCGCTATTAACCCCAAGGGAACATTCGATGGCTTTCGAAAAGTCGTAAAGATAAGGTTCTGATTTAATTAGCCTTGGTGGAGACTTGGTAGAGTTCGTAAATTGAGGTGATGATTTTGTTAATGTTAGAGTTTAAATTGATGAATTAGTCGTAGACAATTATTACACATCTCTAAAAAGAGAAAACACATTAAAATTTTACTAAAGATTTGACGAAAAATTAAGGATAATGGAAATATAGTTCGGCCGATTTTATCAATAACTTTGAGAATATTGAGTTTTAAACAACTAGGAATTTCATGAACAAGTTCGCAATACTAAGCTGTAAGTAATTATAAAGTTGTACTCTAAGTTTGAAGTAGACAATGTCATACTACTAGTAGAGAAGAATCAACCGGACCCAAGCACTTCTGCCTCCGTTACCAGACTAGCTTGAAATTACTACAAATGTTAATATATTGACATCAAACATGTATAAATCTCATCTCAATTAGATATCAAGAAGTGGTTTTAAATTAGGTTGTGCTAGAGAAACAAACAAACAAGCTAAAGAAAAATACTTTTTAAACAAGCAGTCCATTACAAACCAACCCCAAATAAAACAAAACATTTTTAAACAACAAGGTTTTACATTACCATAAATCTCACAAAATTATTAAATTTACGCTCTAAAAATGTAATTTACTTGGCACAGGTGACAGGGTACGCAACGAAACCCCATCAACAGTACACTCGTACACAAAATTATTCACTCCGCTCACTTCATTCGTTCACTCGTTCCCCTTGACGTACAAATTGTATTCGTAAGCTTAAATTATTGCGTTACGGCGTCCCGAATACGAAATTATAATTGTGTGCTTACTTGTACCTCTGGTCTGTTTAGTTTTAAGCACTACATTGTCTTTATGTATTGTTACGAGTATCTTTGTGGCCGCTGAGAGGGTTGTGCATATTAAGGTGCTCTTGTATGGCGTTATAGAGGGTGTTGTTTGGAATATAAGTGCTGGTGTTTAATTTTGCCAACGATAGTGTGACCTTAGGTTAACAGTGGCTGTTTATTTTAATATTTAATGTAAAGGGTGATTTAGTAATTTGTACTTCTTACTTATCTCCATAGTGCTTATATCAACATCAATTGATAAAGTTTCATGTTAAACATAAACGAAACTAATATTTATTCAAAACTACATAGTACTTGCATATCAGTTCTTTATCGCAGCATGAAATAACAAATCTCTTTGTGGGATCTAAGAGCAGTTTTAAAAATCAGTATATCAATTAACTATTTAATTATCCCAATATTAAATCCCCAATCAAAAACAATAACCTAATTCAAAACAATATCTTTAATTTTAATTCACATCTAACATTTTAAATAATTACACGAAGGCTAAATTAAATTTCTCGCCACATAATGTTTGCTACAAACACAATCACCGCGTATGTGAGACAACCGTGTTCTGTGGCGTATTTGTGTGAGCGAGAATTGTCGAGTATTTAAGCCCCTATTTCTTATTGTAGAAGGAAGCAAATAAGGGTGCTTGTAGCTGAAAAATTGCATTACTCGAAAATTGTTCGGAAGAAGGTCATACTAATTTTAATGAAGTGTAGTCGATGTGATATTTTTTGTAGATGGGGTAGAACTTTCTCCGGTCGTGTCGGATTGCCGTCCCATCGGGCTATGAGAGTAAAGAAACAGAGGAGTACACTTGTGTTTCCGCATACGCTTGTGCGTGCATAGCTGGCTGGTGTCACAATTTAACACTAGCCGCGGTGGCCGAAATCGGTCAGGAGACATTATATTATTACTAAAAAACTTGTAGATCGGTGCTTGATACGAGATTTCAGGTGCCACGGGAGCTCGCGAGTTATGTGATCACTTTTCAACTTATTGAGACTTCTTGCTTTCTCGGAAATAGAGTGATACTTTTGATCTCAACTATAATACTTTGACCTTACATTGTAAATAACTGGTTTGCTGATAATTTTTGGTCCTCTAAATGGATGGTATGATGTCCAGAAGCACTTTCACTAAATACAAAATTCACTTAGAAACAATGATTATCTTTGGAAAGACCAAATATATGAATATGCCAAATAATGAAACAGCGTCATAGCCACGAACCACAAAACATTCCTATCAACACGAAATAATTTATTTGTAACATCCTAAAATCCAAAATTCGTATCACACATTCGCCCAATCATGTGCTTTTATTACGTCACCAAGCGGTTGCGGTCCGTCGTCCGTTTGTCGCGGTCGCTTGGTCTTAACAGCTTAGCTGAAGGTCTACCATCAACGCTTGAAGATATACCCTTGCGTGTGTGCAAGTGAGACATCGCTCTACGTCATGTAGAACGCCATCTTGTTTCCACATCCGCTGTAATATCACTTTAGGATGTGGTGGTAGGCATCTCGGTCGGTTAAGATGGGCTCGGCTCGTGCTGCGTTGACAACTTTGCTTACTTGCAACTTGTGAATATTCTGGTATTTAATGATACTGTTTTAGGCTCTGTCAGTTCTAAATTTAATAGGGAATACAAGAAAGGGCAAGATGACTCATGAATAGAATGTAAGCTCGATAACTTTTTCAAAAAGTATATCAATCAACCGAGAACAGAGTGGAATAATGAAAAGATGTGCGAGATATACGACAAAAAAATATATTTTAGTACTTGCATATCTCGGTTTTACACGTTTCACGCTATTTATCTCCAAATGTGCATATTCACCCACCCAAGTAAGACGCTAGCAACTAAAACAAAATTCAAGCGAAATAAACTCGAAATTCCTCAAAGACTACGACAATCTTAAGCTCGGATCACACGGGCAGCTCTTACAAGTGTTTCAAATAATATAAAAGCGGTGTGAGTGTTGAGTACACGAGCGTAAATCGTTTCAAATGAGAGCTTCATGAGTGCAGATAAATTACATTAAATCTGAGAGTTACGTGCCGGAAAATTCACCAATGTTTTACTCGAGTTAGGGTGACAATGAATTACGAAGGAGGAATTGATTTGGATGTGTTGGCTTTCTTGAGCGGTGTTGTGGCCATAATTTTGTATTAATTATGGATATTAGCTGTTTTAATTTCGGTCGTATTTTGATAACTGTGAAAGATTTCAGAATGTTGCAGCTTAGTTATAAGAACATTACAACTTATAGTAAAACATCGCATTCAACATTGTAAAAAGAAAGAACTGGTTTTCAGAAAAATAAATAGATGAAGTTCGGTTATCAGAAAAAAAAACCGTTTGCTCTTATATGTTTAATGGTAACAGTAAATAATAATAAATCTACATGGCCGTACGATAGTGGCTTCAGTTGGTGGAATAAGACGTGGGCTTTAATTATTACGGAGTTTAATATGATCTTAGGATTAAATACAACAATTGTCGTCGGGTTGAACCACTACTTTTAAAAGTAAATTTGCATCCTTAAAAATAACAGAATAAAGCAACAGTTTGGTGATTCCTACTACAGATATTTTTATAGGTACCATAAAATTTTATATCAGCTATTAAAATTATCACCTCTTATAGAGAAAACTCGCTATATTTAACGAGAGCAGAAAAACGCAATTACGACGCTGAAGCAATACTTTTGAACAAAAAAACCGAAGTTTCTGGAAAGTCCGAGTTAGCAATAAAAGTAAGTACACCGTACATAACAAGTACTTGCTTTCTGAAGTTACTTTAAGTATCTACTCAACGGGAATTATGACTGGGAACGTGTTCCCAGACTTTTTATTAAATTAATTTTTGCGTGTAATTGTTGTACGGTTGTTTATGTCGTATAGGTCACACACTAGTTTAAAAGGTCCTTTCGATAAGAACAAACCTTTATTAATTGAAAAATATTTGGTTCGACTCAAAAAGTTATTAATACCTACCTAGTTTTTTGTCTTGATCTGTGTGTTATTTTACACTGGCTTTTAACGCAGATGCTTTAAAGAATCTTCAAACCAGATATAAGCGGGATTTAAACGCTCCTAAATTTTTCTTCATCTCGTAAATAGGTAACTTATTATTCAAACATGTTTCATCATTTCGGTGGCCCTTAAGTTTTATGAATAATTAAAAATAATTTATAATTTCCTCTGAATGATTTCATTATTGTTAACGCTTGTTCAACTATCATTAAAATTTGCTATCGGCAGCAGATCGTATTCGAGCAAAAGTTTCCAATATTGGACAAACAATACAAAAACGATTAATACCGTAGAATCTGTAGGTAGGTAGGTTAATCTGCAAAAGCCTATATCGAAACTCGAATAAACCGTTTCCTCTCGAAATCTTCATTACGTTGTTTCTATATATTTGAAGGTGTATCGTATCAGAACGGGAAAGCGTCGATAGACCGACTAATTCAATCAGATTATATCTATTCACAGATCCAATTTACGAAAGAGACTCCAGTGGATATCGCTTACATTTACTCTAATATTTCCTGCAGGTACAATACCTATATTGTTAGCGAAAGAACGAATATAAATAGGACTATGAGTATTGATTCAAACAAGTTGTTTTATCAAATGAATGTGTAATTTTATGTGTATTCAATTTGACAACTTGCCATTTACCTATACATTTAACCATTACATTAGTACATCCGCCATTGTACAATATTTGTATAAAAAGCATAAATAAATAACTAGCCTTATTGCTACAAGTATTTCAGTCTCATCCATCACCAAATGAAGAAAAAATTGCAAAATGTATAAAATCTCATGCAAAAAAAAAGATTTCAATAAAAAAATGCCGCCCTAAACGCAAATAACAAACTTAAAATTCTATCACAACTATTCTATTACATAAGAAAGTTTCATACGAAATGAACATCTCAAATTCTCTAATCCCATTGGTGGAAGCACCCATATTACCATACGCCGTTAACCCTCTAATGGCAAGCGAGTGCGAAGCGACTGCCGACTGCCGAACTATTGCATATTTGCGCCGTTCAGTCGATCTGAATCGGAGCTCTTATAGAAAGACTGCAACCATTGAGAAAAAGACGCCGCTATGCACGATATAACGTTGTCTCGCTCTCTCAATACCAACAGTCTTGATGTCAGTTCTCATGGTATGCGCCCAGGTCGATGTGCACAACTAAACGAATCCGGGTTTGAGCTGATGCGATTGTCCACACAATTGCACTTCAATTTTACACAGCAGGCGTTCGAATGTCTTTTGTGATCATATTTGGTTCGTGTAATCTGAACCTGTGCCTCAGTTGTATTAATTATTGTGTTTAGCTTTCTATTCAGATGTGGCATGTGTGGCATCGACTAATAATGTTGGTTTTAAAGAGCTGTTGCTTTTACAAACCATAGCAGATGTCTACGAGGCAGATCTAAGAGAGAAAAACAATACTCATTTAACAAAAAAAAAAAACTAATAAATAGTCTACAAACAAATATTAATGATCAATAATTGTATATTATCACACTAAGACCTTAAACTTTCAATTCAATTTACTTTATCATATTTTTGAGATAAAGTTTTTACGTACTTTTGCTCCAAAACATAAAACATAGTTCCAAATATATTAATATATTCGGTATCTAGGCAGGCTGTTACAATAGCAAGGCAATAGGCTGTGCGATGTGGGTTTAATGACACCCACATTTCACCACAATCCACGCAATAAGGATATTAACGTGTTAGCGTATTCTATTTATCGAGCCAATTTGATATTAGTTAGCTTAGATTAAATTCAAAATATTTAACCATTAGCCAAGTTGTTAGGATTTACACGTCAAAATATTATAATCTAATGTTTAATGGGTTTGATTTTTGTATGAGGTGATCATGTCGCAAATTGTTTGAGTATTAGTTTTGTTTTCAGGGTTAGTATATGAGTAATTATTGAATTACACATATTTCTTTTATTGAAACTCTAAAAACAACTAGGTGCTGCTTGCAATTATTTAATAAGTTTTTGACGATTAATTCATTAATTCTTGCTAAAAACTGCAAAATATGTATTTTTATTTAAATAAATCACATATTTAAATCATCAAAACTTGTCAATTAAACAACTAACCAACATACCACAACACAACCATTTCTTCAGCACTAAGCTCTAACGCTTCCCTCTAAATGCTCTAACCAATAAGTTTCTCAATTCATCCCTATCTACATTCAAACACATTAAACGACAAAGCCTATACCTGTCGCATCGAACACGGACCTCTATCGTGCATTCAACGTATCAAGTGCCAAACACTCACCGCACAGGCTCCGTACGATATCCCTCACTTTAAATTGACTGACGACGTTTTATTGACAGGTTTCAAACTAAACTGTTTGTATATTTTGTAGTCTAAAAATGATTTTTGTTTGTACAAAAATATACCTATACAATTCCACGAATATGTTAGGTACTCTAGGATTCTTTTTTGTATTTTTATACAATTTGTTGTAGCTAGGTATCTAATTGAAAATCAAAGTAAGTAACTTAGTTAAGTTGAACTTTTAAGATTTTCAGCTAAATTATTAGTGTATGAGTATGGCTCTTCGTAAATCAATAGACGCAAGTATCTGTTACAGTCATTGGCGTAAGTTTACTAATACACCGGCACACGCGAGGTAGGTATCAAAGACAGGGTGCCTCATGTACTAAGGGTTTAAGATGCAAGATTAGCTTTAGTATGTAAATAATTTGACTAGTAGATAAAAATAAAAAGATGAAAAAGAAGATAATATATCATCACATACTAGCAATAGATGTTAATTAAGAAAAAAGACAATTTAAAGATTTGAATTCAAAAACTATTATAAAAAAAAAACACGATACAAACATTCAAGTTACCCGAAAACTCCTCGAAACTCAATAACTGCAAACCGTTTATTCGAATTCGGAATAAATTTACAAACATATTCAGAGCTAAGTCGCTAGCGATAGCCGGTGAATAAATTATACCGGTACACCGAATGGTAGGTAATAGCGATTCAGGGGACCTACCAGGACCTCTAAGACTAGTATTTTAACAGTTGTGAAAGCGTGATAGAGCACTATACATTGTAGAGCATCGTCTCTTTTCAACAATCCGATGATATCACTTTAGGAGATGGTGGTAGGCCCCCAGATCCTGCTAGAGATACGGATATTCTCTGCCTATGGGAAATCGATAGCCATTAACCCATAGGATGCAGTGCAACCCCACCTGACGGGCTAACTCGACCATATTGGATTTTATGATATTGTAACTATTATTATTTGAAAATTCAGACTTGTAGTGTGGTAGAACAAGGTTGCAGTACGAATATTTGATTCGCAGCCGTTGTATGCTAAGGTTTCTGAATGCTGAAAGCCGTTTTCGTTTTTTTAAAGTTTATCAAGATTTTTGTTTTCGGTGAAGTGTTAGTAACTGATATAGACTTTTATCATAACCTAATGACGTTGATAATAAAGACTTAAAATATCCCAAGGAGCGAACAAAAAATATATGATGAAATTAAAAACAGAGTCGATTTAATGGGATATAAATTAAACGATAATTAGATAATACCTAAAGATGTTTTGCTTTTTAAATTATACAATTTCGGTATTCTGTTTTCTGATCATTATTGCTATATTATAACATAAATATCGAAAACAATAAAAGTGATGGAACAATAAAAACACACTAAGTACTCAATGTACTCATACAGGTCATAAATTAATAAAATGACATATTCGATCAAAGTAATAAAAATAAATCTGAAATGCGACTCGTACATTTCGTCCACCAAATAAACTATAGTACACTTGACCCCACATCAATGATCACACTTTTATACTGTCAGCGCCATCCATCCGAAACACTAAGGTCGATTTTTGGGATTTGTTGTTGCGGAAAACGTGCGTTCGACTGTACAAGGGCAAACGACAAATGTGATATTTTATTTCCAGATCATTAAATCATGATATATTGAGTACGGGTATAACTGCAGACAGAGTTAGACAAAATGTTTGTGCTATTGTTTTAATAACGTTTTGTTTTATGTGTTTTCTGTTGGTTTATTTCATATTTTCTCTATTGAATGCTGTATCATAATTGAGACAGAATGATGTTAGTTTAGAATCGTATGTTTACAGAACGTTTTATTATAATATTATTGAAAGCATAAAACTCACACTTTAGGCCTAGTTATATGATGTTAATAAAAAAAGGACACTGGCGAAATATTTAAGCTATGACATACAAAGGATAATCACTACGACAGGAACTTGTGTTTGATCGGATATTAATAGCAGTCACTAACTATCTTAATACAAGGTATAATCCATGTTAAAAGGAGTTTCCAAAGAATGTAAAATGTGTACGAGATGCTTGTATATTTCTCCTTATCTAAAATTAGTAAGTACCAAAATTGAAACACAACATTTCGCTATAATAAAAATGGTAATGTTCTTCCCATTTAAATTATTAAGGAAAATATTACACGTATTTATATAGGTAGTAAATTAATTTTCCTCAACTCATTCAATGCGGCTTATTCCTTGAAAATGCTATCCCCACAAGGAAATGTAACAAAATTTCTAAAACAATAAACGAACAGTGAATCAAAAGGATTATTCAAATATTTGACAAACGAAATTAAAAGAAAGTCAAACGTAGAATAGAAACAAAAAAAATGCGCCCTAAAATTAAACAAAAAGGATTTTCTCCAAATAACCGAAGCAAAACTAAAATAATGAGAACTCAACGTTTGAAAAATGGAAGTAAAAGCCAGGAAAAATTTGCCATTAATTTTCTGCGAATGGCGTTTGGTACCAACTTCCAAACTGTAAGAAAAGAGTTAACGAAGTTTTTGGAAACTTTAGAAATGTTACCAAAGAAAAACAATTATCGAATTGGATTTTAACAAATTTCCGGATACCCGTTGTTTATCTGAACTCAAAAATAGGTTTTACTTAAGGCTTCGGTTTGGTTTAATTTATTTACCACGAAACAAGAAAGTTCGTAACTGGGTGACAAGATATTTCGATTAAACTAATTTATATCTTATAGATTCCGATTTGTTCTACAAACTTAGCTTTTACTTCGTCAAGCTTGCAATTGACTCGCTTTATGTAAAACGTATCAATTATTTTAACCTAATATCATCCAATTATAACAAATGTCTAAATAAATTCAACGCAATGCAGAACCAAAACAACCTCTTTCAATCCAACATCAATTTTCTTGCAAAGAGCGCCTTTAAAAATATTACAATATTCAATCGGATGCTGCAGATAATTTCCCAGTCAAACAAAAAGAGGTAGTACAAAAGAGCACTTTAGAGCCCGCAATCTGACTCAATTACTTAAATACCCAGCTCAATTCAACTAACGAACCGATTGGAATGTACGCAGTAAAGCATAAAGTTTTTTGGCACGGATAAAAATTCCGTACGATCCTACTTGGGTATTGTTCAGGCCAGGAATGCCGCATTTCCTTTCAACTCCGTTTGAAAATATTAAAACTATTCTCAACTGAAGTGGCAGTGGGCCAGTCATCTATTACGTAGCCGGGACAATAGCGGCAGACGAGCAAACTAATGACTGTGTTTGGCTACGTCATACTGACTTACTTGTTTTGTTTTTCTCAGTTGGGGTTGTAAATCACGAGATTATTTTGTAGAGGTTTCACATTGGTATTTCTGCTGTTCATAAAAACTCCACTGTATGGTTGTGTACCAGTGTTTAAAACTGTTACATAAACTATTCTGAGCCAAATTTTGAAACCGATATGCGTATACTAGATATATTGAAAATAGTTTTAAAGGTCAGCATCACATCTCAATTACCTTTGATTTTTGGAATGTGCGTAGGTGGATACCATTAAACCGAAAGACATCATTGGATTTCGGCAAGATGAAAAGGGGTCTAGATTATTAAGGCCTACGATGTGCGATCAATAAGGGCTTTAAGTCTAGTTTTTATCCTTTAAAGTACAACAGAAAACTATCAGGAACAAAGCCAAAAACATGTAGTCCGAAAAAGCACTTTCAAAAAACATACTTACTCATAGGCATAAATGTTATCAATAAAGTTATGTCCCCATTTCTTTACACATAACGCCAAAAGAAGAACAACAATATACAAGTAATACAGCAAATAGTTCCCAGCTTGTAACACAGTAACCCTTATTTATTATCTTCGTTGTGGAAAAACTATTGCAATAAAACGCCATAAACAGTTACGCTAGTTGAAACCAGAACGTAAATTAATTCAAATTTAGCTAAATAGCATGATAATTGCGAAACAGTTGCTTAATTAATGTGCGCAAAGTATTGCACGGATAATGTTCAACATTATTAACTTTTAGAATATTTAGTATAGTTTTAGTTAGTGTTATTGAAATTGTGTGCTTTGAGTTATTGCTCATTTAGTTTTAGTTTCATTAAATCGCTGAATAGACTGAAAATGCAAATAATTATTATAATCGTATAATAATTATAATTTATTGATTTTGGCCATCAAATACCGAAATTGAAAAAAAAAACTTAATCAAAAAGAAAAGCTTACAACAAACCTATCAAAGATTGACATCTGGATATACTTTTCATAATCTTGTTACAAATAGGTATTTATATAAATAAGTAATTTTGAAAAAACAGTAAGTAACATTTATTCATGAAACAAAATAATGACAGCTGATGTTTTTCTCAATACGTAGAACAGTAAATGTAATTATAGATTGCTAGGCCGTATTCCAGTCACAATTAATTAGTATCTCTGATTCAAGTACCGAGTAAGGAGTCGGTAGCAGCGCCTATAGGACTATATTCAGATCTATCAGATTGGATTACTCTAGATTTAAATGGACCAGAAGTAATATTATTCTAGCCTTATGAATCCTACGTAGGCGTATTTGATGAGATAAGATGAAGTTTATTTATGGATATTATAATTCTATTTTTATAAATAGAAAAAAAGAGGAAAAAAATTGTTACTTTTTCTAAGTAGCTAAAATAAAAGGAAGAAATGTCAGTAACAGCGTAAACCAAAAAAGTTACTACAAAAATACTCAAATGAAAAAAATAATTTTAAATTATCTTTTTAAAAATCTGGCGACATAAGCAAACGGAAAACAAATATTTTTTATTGTTATTATATGAAAATTAGAATGTCATAACTTTATCAAAAAAACACCTTTGCCATCGCGAAATCGTGTAAAAGTTACTCCGACAGATGTTTGTCTACCAGGCGCTCATGAAAACGAAGACGTCTGTGTTGAAACATTTTTGATTTCTGAATTTTAAATCGTCGCCCGGCCAGCGGCTCAGTCGCTACAATAATATGAATATAAGATCCCCTATACCGCATTGCGACGGCTCAGTTATTCGCCCGCACCTGTTCACGTTATGCTAATGTTGTGATGCATGTGGGGAACTGCAGCGGTGAAAGACAAGAAAGTATTCGATTCAGGGCTCCGAGTTCCTGCATGACCGTGGTGGATGGCTTTAATTCCTTCGCCTGGCTGTATGCCAGTTGCTTGTGCTACAACTTCTATGGCTGTCTGTCCATGCATTCCATCTTTAACTGTTAAGTAGTTGGCTGCGTTGACTTACTTAAAACAAAAGCTTGCGTTCTTTTCTTACCGTATTATTTGTCTTCTAAACATGTCAAGGCATTTAAATTTGTATTATACTAGCTTTTTCCCGCGGCCTTGCCCGCGTGGATGTCGGTTATACCTAAGCAAAGTTTTAAGGCTAAAAGTTAAAGGTCGGATGAAAAGTTGCCTATATTATGTGTGTCAACTATCTAACAATACCTGATTTCATAAAAATTGGTAAAGCCGTTTATGTGTCTAAAAGTAGATACCAAACATAATTATTAGTAGCATAAAGGACACTAAAAGCTTCTATTTTGTCAATATTATCCTAAACTACTTCATGATACGCAAACTATATCTATTTTCCTTTAACCGGATGGAAATCGGCCTTTCCTAACTTATGGCACATCGCAGATGCAACGTTGAGGCGACGTAAGAAAATATTCTTATTCAAAAGTCGACGTCAGCCCGTGACCAGTATATAATAAGATTCAATTTTCACTTTGGGCATTTTATAAGCAAAAATTGAATTATGTCAGCAGTCACTGCTGAATTTTATTTCTGTTGTTTGTTTTGGCGATTTTGTTGTGAAGAATCAATTTAAATTATTGGCATTTTAGATGTGAAAAATAGGAAATGCAATCACGTAATCGTCTTCTATAGAGCCGAACCCTTAGGTAGAAGGATTCGAGTATGTATCAAAGTATAACAATTTGTACTTAAAACGATGTTAAAAACGCTTTGCTAATTGCAAGGTGTATCGCGTTACTAATACTTTGTCAATAGTATCAGTAGTGAGTCTCTCTTATAATTTAATCAGAATTTTTAAAATACAAAAATCTTAGCCGATCCTAAAGCGGCCAATTTGTAGATGAAATATTCACAGCTCCATTATAGGTCAATTCACAGGCGCAACGACTTTCCTCTGAAAATAGTGTCTCAGATGTCACTGCGATAACGAACGAATGTAATAAACAGATCTTTCTTAGGTCGTTTGTACACGAGGCAACAAGATCTTGTAATACCCGATAACTTTAGTCACAAAAGACGAGTATTTGAGTGAATCCTGATTTGTTTGGTAGCTCGAAAACTAAAACTGTCGGGTAGGCAGACTAACGTTTCCTCGTGTAGAAGTAGTGCCTTACTTAAATTGTACTATTTGTGCCAAACAGGACAAGATAACATCTTCATGTTAGAGCAAAAACAGCTCTAGACATAGAGTGCGATCTTATCTTCCTAATTTATCCACACTTTTCAACATTTCTAGAACCTTCATTTGGCAGTCCTCTACATTTCCTGTTTACTTCAAAAACCCGAGCTATAAAGAAATAATCATCCATCACAATATCTTTATTTACTCCGCAAAATCTGCTATTCTCTTATTCATCAATTCTATCTGTCAAATGCATAAAAATAGAATGGATATTCCATCCATATTGTAACGCAAAAGGACAAAACAAAGGGTCCCCCGGAGACAAATTACTGTCACAAAGAGATAGAATTTGCGTAAACCTCAGAATCTATCAGGCGACGGTCTGCAAATATCCTATATTCTGGATTCATAAGAAAATGGGTGAGTCTGGCGCGTGGAAAATTTATGCGCGTTTCTTATGTAGAAGTACGTAGTATGTACGGCATACCTGAGACACTGGGGCTGCGTAGATTGTGCCAGTACTTTATATGTGTTTTGGGATTCGGGCGGAAATATTTATAGAGAAAAATGTTTTAGGGAAAAATAACGCAACGAATGTCGCGGTGGCCCAATTTTTTGTAGGAATGGTATGAATAAGGTTGCAAGTTTTGAGTAAGGAAGTAGAAAATGTAAGTTTTGTTAGGTACTAGGTTATTTATAAACTTTGATGCTGATGAAAATATGCAAGAGTTTTTGAGTACATCGCGAACAGAGAGTCAGACACGGCGGAGGACTTTGTTTTATAATATGTAGTGATGTAATAGTGAAATGTATAAACTAATAACAAAAGGTGTGTATTTGTTTAGTACCTATTAGAATATGTAATAATAGTGTTGGCACTTTAATTAGCTAGTATCAAAGTAACAAACTGTTACTCTGACAATAATTACCAGTTTTCTTGACGAGTATAAAATAATAACAACTTTAGCTATTAACACAAGTCGTTTATAATTACTTGTCCTGAATCGTAAACGACGTTTGATAGCTTGAAACGTATAGAAGTACCTACACTTAACCTTGATAAAACTTCAGGTAATTAATAAAGTATGCTTAATCGATTAAAAAATACTCTTAAGATGTGTCACAATCTAGATTAATTTAATGTGTAAATAATATTAAATTAGACTGTTAAACAGTTCTTAGTTAAATGGGACTATGGGACGATTTGGAAAGTAGGTAAATACTTACCACCAAAACAAAAAAAAACTGTTTTAATTCGGTTGGCAAGCGACGAATTTACTCGCGAACAAACATAAAAAATCCAAGAAACGAATTGAAAACCTCCTCTTGTTTTTCAAAAGTCGAAAAATAACCTTATTTTGTAAAAGTACTAATAAAATAAGCAAATAAAAATAGTATTTATTTAAGAAATTCATTAAAATACTTCAGTATTAAATTACAACGTAATTAATTCCCACCGATTAATTTACTATTTATTACATTGTAAATCCTTATAAAATTATAATAAACAGACCTCTGGAGATAACGTTAATATGCCTTGAATCTTCAGGTTTATAGCGGGAAATAAAGTCTCCGGGGTAATCTGCTAGTAGTAGGTTAATTTTAATCTTTGCTCCTTGCTCACTCAATTTGTAGGAAAAAGGCTTAACTATTTTGTAAATAAGATTTATTTTTCTATTGTTTTATGTCTTGTTTTTCTTACCAGAGAATTTTCTTTCAGATATTTTAATTGTAGTAGTTTTCTCTTTGTAATTAAATACGAGGTAATAGGTAATGAAGTCTCAGTAGTGTCTTTTAAATAGATTGAGTTGTAGTTGTGGAAGAGAGACGCCGCTCTAGAAGTTGTAGTGCGCCATCTCGCTTGCACAACTTGAACAGTGTTTCTATAATAAGAGTTTTAAGTTGATAGCGTCTCCTGGACACAAAGCCAAAAAAAAAGTTCAAGTTTTGTAAAAGATTTTTTTTGTCACAAAACATGATACTACATAGAGTATTACATAATATACACAGTCCTAACATAAAACTATATTATTATGAGCACATAGTCCCAAAATATTACCAATTGAAAAGATTGGCCGCCAGTCGCCGCAATTTCCGCCTAGATTAATTTCCAGTCCATATCGCACACAACTTTACTACTTACGTCGAATAGTTGTAGCTTCCTTTCTATACAACATACTGGACCAAGTTTGTTGGGTTTTCTTCAAAAGAAAAGTCTTCTATAGTTCATTGATCTGTAAGTTCAATTTTGACGTCATAACTATGTGAACATAACATCACATTTTTGTTGTTTACTGAAATCGAATAAAAACAAAAGAAACACGAGCATTCGAAATTAAAATTTGTATTTTTGGCTATAACTTGAAACAAAAGAATAAGTATTTCATTGCAATGTACGTTTTTTTCTCTTTTTACAAATATTTAAATTATGAATGAGAAGAGAAATATGGATTAAATATTACTGGCTGAAAACAACAAGTTGCAACACAATCAAAAGCAACAAACCACTACCTGCTAGTAAGTTATTCTATATTTTACTCATAAAGCAAAAAGCAGGAGATTAAAACTCTTGTCTCGTACCACGGTTCATTAAAATCCCTTCTCGTATAGAAAATTAAACCGCAGCGTTAAAATTTTAATGAAGCATTATTTCCTTGCGGAAAACTTAATGGCGGGCTGTGATTAAAGTCGCTACCGATGTTGTTTATAGTCTTAAAGTAAATAGATACGTTGCAAGCTTGTGGTACCCACTTTGTGTGTAATGTATCGTGCAGTTTCAAAACTCACAAGTGTTTGTGACTCATATTTTCTTAAGTGCAATTTCTTTTAGTTTTACCAGAGCCAGAGCACTTTGGAAGAAATTTAAAAAGTGTTGGCTTTAAACTTAGTGTGAATTGCGAGTTAACAAAGAAAATGTACTGTAGAATCTTGGGTTGGACTTAAATCATTTTCTTTTTAGGCAGAAGTATTTTTTTTTGAAGGAAGAGTTTATCATGCGTGGTTATGATAAGATCATTTTGATTATCTACTACACAAAATTGCCATTGAAGTTCTTTAATATTTGAAATCAATACTAACATGATACATATTTTCCTTTAGGAGTATTGTATAGGAATTATCTAAATTGTAGTTAGAGATGCGAATGACTTGCGTTCGAACTTGTGAATATAAATCTTATCATGGAAACACTAAGACACCACGACTTTCACCACTGCTAAAACTATTCCGCAATTGACGTCATAAATTATTAAATCAAAAATAATTACTGTAAATAGTATCGGTTCCATATACCTACAATATATAGTTGTTTGTGCATATCTCCGTTAATTTATTCCAGCGGCCCATTAAACGCGATTTAACTGAAAAAGCCTGATTTTAAAGTGAACTGATACGGATTGTAATCAATTGGGCCAATGAAAATATTTTGTTGGCAGGCTGTCTATAAAACATATAGGTACCCACCTAGACTTGTACAAGCAAAATGCGCTCAACACAATCAGATTTTCGATCCAAATTAAATGGGTAGCTGTTGTGATATTGGGTAACAAAAGTGAACTTTACACGTGGTTTTAAAACAAACTAAACGTAAATAGGTGTCGTGGTGGCCTTGCGTTTCTATGTGCGTACGACGTGCAGGTTCGATCGCCAGTACAGGCAAGCACCAATGTGACTTGTGAATTCAAGTTATAAGAACTTTCTTAAAAAAATATTCTAAGACTTTACCGACTAACGGTGAAGGAAAATATTGTGAGAAAATGTGGGTTTCAATATTATTGGAATCGACAATCCGTAGTGAGCTAGCGTGGTGATCAATGCACAAACCTCCCTACCTTGCAAGCGAACTGTGCCCAGCAGTAGGATGTATAACCATACAAAAACCACACAAAAACCTCTAGCTAGGCCTTTTCTACGCAGTGTTGAGGTCGACTTCTAGTCTTGCCGGATTAAAGTGATAGTCATATTTTACACAAATCGATTTTATTTGCTTAGAAATTTAGAATAATAAGAACTACAAATATCTTGCTAAAAATGGCTACAATTAATTTGTCAAAACCTTTGAACTATCGCTAAATACTTATTTAAAAAAACCATCAATTTTACATAAAAAATACGTGCATAGAAGCTAAATAGTTACAATTAAAAAGGTTTTAACCTCCAAAGCTTAGTTTAAGTGAAATAACAGCACGACTCACTAAAATTAATTTAATATTTTGTTAACTTCCTTGTTGAGTTAAATGCTGTGAGACTGAAAACCCCCAGCAAGGTGGGGTTAGGAGGAAGATTAACTTTCCTGTTAATAAAATACAATTATGATTTTGGTTTAGCAAGATGTTGAAATAATTGTGTTCTTAGTAATCTTTATACTGCGTTTTGACAAGCAATACGTAACAAATTAATAAATATAACTCAACATTCCCACAACGCTATCTAGTTCAAATTATATGAAAGTAACTTGTGTTATGAGTACTAGATAACTGATAAACATACTTATAATTTTTTAAATACATATTACATATAAACTACACCCAGACACAGAATAAATGATCGTGGTCATCACACAAAGAAAATCATATCACATAAAACTGTGTTGCTGCGCCCTAACAGGGTAGCATGTATGTACTGTTATCTTTTATAACATCCTATGTATTTACTCATGATCGCAATAAATATTTGAAGTTTGAAAATTTGTCCTGGGTGGGAAGCGAACCCATGAGCTCCGGTATAGCAGTCAGGGCCACAAACTACTAGACCAACATGCCCGTCAATATACTATTTAATAGACGTTTTGATTTTCAGTAGAGTTTCGCTTTACCGAGAATGAACTTATTCGAGTTTTGTAATATTTTTCTAAGACCAACAGGCCCGTCGAGTAATTATAATCAATCGTCTAAAAATAGCCTCGAATTTAATACTTACATAATTATATCAAAAACAAATGAACTTCATAATCCTCCTCGCCACACTGAAATGAATACACCGCCAATCCGAGCGTCTATTTCCTCCAATTTCACACTTCACTAAATAGAGGTCTATACGGTAGAATGTATACCGATGTTAATTAAGCGAGGCTCATAATAAACCCTATTAGGCAACGCTTTTATGCGATCTAAGGGCTTTCTCGTGTATGCCTTAGAACTTGTGGACTGTCTGTGAAGTTGGCTACAATACAAGGTGAGGTTAAAAGCATGGCCGTATTCGGAATACTGATTCTGCATATAAACGACTTTCTTTCTAAAAATAGAAGTACTTTTTGAAAAAACAGATGAGTTTAGTCAGCTGTCAATAATGTCAACAAAACATAGACGTAGTTTTATTCGAAATTTCGTAACGTTTGTTACATACAAGCGTTACGAATTGAATACTGGATAAAAAAAGAAATAATGAGAATAGTTCAGTGGTGGTACCAAAATAATAATTGTTCTTTGAAGTGTGGTCGACGCCACTCCTAGTATTTAGAGTAGTAGCGGTAATACTAACTAAGCTAAGCTACTGAGTGATCCATTTCAAAATTTACATTTGCCAAAGCCTAAGTAAATAAAACGCCCATTATTACAATAAAATCCCTCATTGAACTTATTCACTAGCAAAAAAAAGCAAAACTTTGCAATTTTTCCTTCGCATAATTCCTTCCAATGTCACGATTTCAAACAAAGACTTTATATAGATACATTATACACGCGAGAAACTTTGGCATTGTTTATGCATATCGTGAAGCAAGTCTGTCAAACTTATGTGGCCTTGTAACTCGCATGATAAACTGCAGGCTAATGTGCCTCAAACAATGATGAATTAACGTTATTCCATCAAATAGTTTTAATGTTGTTAATTGTGTAAAAGTTGACGGATTTGTATATAACGTGTTCTGTACAATGTTTAAAAAGGCTTATGTAATAAATCGTTAAATAAAAACAGATTTTCAGATTTTCGGAGCGCTCGTGGCCAGAAATAGCAAAGGATAGAAAGGTTTGGAAGAAAATGGGGGAGGCCTTTGCCCAGCAGTGGGATCTCAAATAGGCTACAAAAAAAAATCGTTAATATTCGTTCTCAAAAAGAGGTGCCATTGAAAGTTAATTTGTCTTTAGAAATTTTGATCAGCTTAGCTGATAAAATTGTAAGCTCATGGCTGTTTTTTGAACGTAAAGATGTAAAAAAAAAAACATTTAAAAATCACATTTTTATCGACATCAGTGAAAATAAAAATATGATCACAGACTGCTTTAATTTTCAAATATTCGATATGAAATTCTGTATCTATTAAAATCGTGTTGAAAATTGCCATTAAGCAAACTAAAAGGGCTAGTAATTTTGTACTACTATAACAACTAACTGAACTAAACATTTGGAACTGAAAATGTAAAACTAACCACAAATTAGCGTGGGATTAACCCACAATCTAAATGAAGCCCTAAAAGATCTAGATATTCAATTTTCCTAAATCCTGGTTTTAATTTGCACTTCTATGAAGCCTTTAGTTTTGTTTAGCTAAAACCTTCGCCCCACATCGGATACTAATGAAATGTCTTTATAATGTAAAATAAAGACAGAGTGCTGCGGGGGAGTTTCTTGCGCCGTTTCTTCTCCCGTAGCGAAATAATAATATTTATTTGTTTAAACATAGGTAACAATAATGGTGTTATAATCTAATAAAGTCTCACTTTGGAGTTCACTCGAAAGCACAAAAAGCGTGAATTTGATGTTCGAAAAGTGCTATATTGTAGCCTAATTTGAATAAAAGACTTTTGATTTGATTTGTTTACAAGAGTTGACAATTTATTGTAGAATCAGCTGTACATTAAAAAAAAAATAACCTTCATTGCGAAAATATGTCGTTAACGAATTGTTAAGTTTATGTTTGCCTTACGGCCTTTGCGCACCAATACATATTTTTATATTTATAAATTGCATACGAACATTGTGTTTAAAAGATTAGATCGGACCTGAAGTGCGAATATTGGCACAGCACACCAGTTTACACGCACCCGTAAAAAATAATCAAAATAACATTTCCGCATTAATTCTTATTATAGAAACTGTAACATCAAATAAACCCACGTATACACAGTTCACTTTCGGATTACGCACGGAAGGTAGATTAGGGTAGGTATCACGACTCAGTTCAAGGGTATTTGTAACAATATTGCTGAAAACTTTGACAGCCAACGAGTCGGAAGCGAGATTATCCTTTGTACGCGTGAGCTCATGTCTTTTTACGTATTTATATTGATTCGAAATTGTAGATACAGGAAAACTTTAGGTAGAGTCTTCATTTATGCGTGTGATTGTAGAGTCGATATTTGTACTTCGTATTCATACTCGTACCTATAGGTGGTATCGTGGTATGGACATGCTTTTTATTCCATTAAAGAATTCCTACAATGAAAATTCCCGAAATAATTGTATGTTTAAGATAAATATGTTTTTTACATGAATGATTGATATTTTGTAACACGTTTTATGTAGGTAACTGTATTTATTAGCAAATAAATCGTTTGTCTTTGACTTCGGGATAAAAAAGGATCACGTGGTAAGCAAAGAGATGGATGTAAATGTTGATGGATATAGAGGAAGAGGACGACCAAAGAAACGATGAATGGATTGTGTCAAAGATGGTATAGCTGCAAAGAGCGTGACTTGCAAGATGACGTCAGATTGGAACGTGTGGAAGAACAAGACATGCTGCGCCGACCCCAAATAATGATAATTATAGGTAGATGTTTTGTTAATATAGATTGGGGCATACCATTATATTATTATCTGAACGTAAAACTGTTGCAGTTATTGACGACAAACGCCACTCTATGCTACACTGCATCGCTTACTTACTTTAAACCGTCTAGTATTCTGCAAAGTCACTTCTTGAGCTCATTGTATAATCACAGTCAAAACTATTTATATTTGACTACACAGATAGCCGAATGGTATGTCGCCATGCCAGTTACCACTGTGCGCAACGTGTCGCGAGTTTTATCCCCGCGTACAAGATTATGTGCGCTCCACAAATGCTTGTTCTGAGTCTGGGTATCTTTGTGCTAGTGAATTAAATTTCTTTAAAACCCCGTGATACGAGGATTACATTCCATAATGCGGGAGCCTTGAAAAAAAAACTAAATTAGTTTAATCAAATCATAAATTAAATAAAACTTAAGAAAAGCTATTAAGTTGAACAGGTATTTCTCTTTGTATATTGTAATTTAAGAAATCATTTAAGAAGCTATTTACATAGCGAAGGTAGAAATATCTTTATTAAACACATAAAATAACTAAAAACACCTGTTACTTCGAAATGGAATCATTATGAATACCATTATACTAACACTGAAATCTTTTGTTTTTAAATCGCATTATTCCATTATTCGTTACAGACAGCTTTTCAAATGAAAGAAAGATAAAAATGTATTTGAATTTTGTTCTTAAATGTAAAATGTTTTGTAAGTGCAGACAGTTTTATGTTTATCCTATGCATACAATAAATATCTTAGTTTTTAGAGTTCCTTGAACTTTTTGAGATGTAGTAACTTCTTATAGTAATGTGTGTATTCATATAAACATAATATAATATTCCAGAACCTTCAAACAACGCCATCTAGTCTCAAACTAAGCAGAGCTTGTATTTAATTATGAGTACTAGACAACTGATAAACATATTTAGGTACTTCTAAATACATTCATATTATAGATAAATTACATCCAAACACAGAACAAATGATCGTGCCCATCACATGAACATTTGTCCTGGGTTGGAATCGAACCCGCATCATATGAAATCATCATAATACCTATAATGATACCCATCCGATTTGTTTGTGTATAAATGATCAAACCAAAATGAGTAACATTATCAGGATACCTAAGCACTTGTTACATTTTCACCAAAAAAACTCTTCCTACCAAATAATAAAGTACGTATTCCCAAAAGTTTGGTATTCCAAATGACATCGTACACAACTTTAGTCCACTAACGTCACGTAACGTGCGTTTAAATAAATGACCCTTGGGAAATTCTTGGCTGTTGCCTTAGGTCGGATCGCTGTTCGATAAATACCGATAGGCGTCCCTCGTCATCGGGCCTAATAAAATACAATCATCGGTAAATTGGGGATGAACAGAAACATCCAATTTGCATTTCGAAAATGTAACGAGTTTGATTATAACAAATTAATAGCGATGTTGAGTCGGATTTGGCACAGTGTAATAAATACAGTATGAAGTCTTCATACAAACATGCGTAATGCGACTTATACCGACGCTATTGGATCGTGGCATAACCGTGGTTTGATACTGTCTCGAGCGTATCGTAGTGACGAACGGACGGTGTTTTGTTAATGTAATTAAAGCGTTGTAAGTGGGCAGCCCTATAGCTGCTACGTACCGCGCAGCTGATGTCATTTATAGTTACAGCCGAAAGTTTGAGAAACAGCCGAGTTAAACTACTGTTTGTATTTATACTGTGGCATTTGGTGTTCCCGTTGCTATGGCAACGACCTGGTTTATGCAGAACTGATCAAGTTTTTTTAGGGAAGAAGGGTTGTTTATGTTTTGGACGGATAGAGAAAATTGTTTTAAAAAGTTTCCTTCTCTACGATTAATGATCGGCAGAGTTTACTTTAGATATCACGGGAGAGTTTCTCGTAGTAATATAATTCAATTATTGTTTTGTACCGTACTCAAAGTCAAAAAATATTTGATACAGAACCTCTCTGAAACATAAATTACTTTTAGAAAAACACTCGAATAACATTACCGAAACAAAAAGACAAGATTCAATTTATTACTATTTCTTAAGACCGATTTAACAAAAATATGTAAATTTTATGAAGGCACTCAAATACCTATTTCTTGACTTTCTTTGCTCCGTCGTAAATTCACTTTTAGACGCAAATAGCACTCGAGCGGCTGAAGCGACGGCGTTAATATAATCTTTGCTGAGTCCAAAAGATTCAGGTCACTACCTTTACAAGTAAATAGAATCTGAAATGCATTTTAAATTGACTCACAGATTTTTAATTAAGGACAGACGTATTTCAAGTAGTATTAATATTGACTCTCATATCTTTTAAGTTTTTAATTAACAGCACTTTTAATAAGTTCGCGGTGCTGTTTTAATTTGTGGTGTTAATGTTTTATTACTTAAATGAGGTTTGGTTCTGTGATGTGGTTAGTTAAAATAAGAGTTGCATTAAAACGTTAGTTTGTGAAACCTTACAATTTACGTCATTAACAATAAAAATAAACAGATGACATGTCCGTATTTAGTAAACTTTTTAGTTATCTTTTCAAGAAAGCAGTGGCAGGTGGTGCAGTAAGTGTTATAAATTGTATGGAGACTGTTGATTTGAGTAAAAAACGATTCTATTATGTTATATACAAGAAAACACTGACTTTTTCTAAACTGCTTATTATCTGAGAACCATACATCACAGCCGACCCCTATATACTATGAACTCTTCAAGTAAAAATGATGCCGTTGTGGAAATAAGATGCAAATATACCATAACAGAAATAGTACTGTTTTAAAGATGCATGCACCGAAAGCCATAGGAAAAAAATATCTGTTGTCGCGACTTCAAAAATTTAAGAAAGGGATAGAATTAACACATCCAACTTTCTTAAACAGAAGTGTCCGTATCACCTTCATTTACACACAAGCCACAGGAACAGTCAAAATATTCGTGTGACGTCAATAAAAAACAATGCATCGTTTCCCCGAGTCTCGGTTTCTCGATATATCAAACGAGTAGTATATTTTCATGGGTCCTCGGATCGCATTTGTCACGTAAAACCAATATTTCTCTTGGGACTATCCGCCAAATAAAGCTACTAAATTTTTTATCAAAGGAAAGAGATACATGGACGGTTTTTTATCGAGGACTTTTAAGATAGCAGATGGATGTTATAGGTGTACCTCTGTGGTTATAGTTTTATTAAACTTGGTTGATATTTGTATTTTGTATGTAGATGTGTCATTTTTAAAGACAGAGAACAATCAATTCGTGTTCTAGATATTTTAGTGCTCTAGGTTCAAATTTAAGTAGGTTATTCGGTTTTATGTATAAATTTGTATATTTGGCTGGGTGTGTTACCTACTCAATTACAATTTATTTATGCTAAAATATTTTAATTCATGTTTAGCAGAAACATGTTTCACTTCTAGGAATAGAATGTTGGTTACGTTTTTTTTTTAAAGAAAGTGTTAGGAACGAGAACTAGATAGACAATTTTCGGGATAATTAAACAATATTAATTGTTGAAAAAAAAAATGTATTAAAGTAATTAGTATTCAAATACATGTGTTTCTATCCTGCCTTTTCCAGAGGTTTATTTGGCCCAAATACCATCCTCAACAGATTCCGTTAAATATTAGTATTTTACAAAAAAAACCATTGTATATTGACTCTGTGTCTATAACAAAAAGTTACCTTACCCAAACATCGCAAAGCTTCTGTGTTTCAATATATTGTTAATCAGGGTTTTAATCATAAGTAATTGAAAACCTGAAAACATCATCAGTGACTGTCATATTGATTTCAGTTATAATTTATTAAAATACTACTACGTAATGACTGTAATTTACGAAATGAGATTGTGCATTTTTAATTACATGCATTTTTTGCTTTCTAACAAAAATGAAAAAAACTTACAAGTTTAAAATTTGACGTCAAACGTTATTAAAAAGGAGTTACAGTAATTTAAAGTTTTCTTAATCATTCCTGTTTGCTTTATTGTGATGTAAAATGGTCTAGGCTTTCATATGTTGACTTCCTTTGATTATACCTAAAACTTTTTGGTATAGGCACGCTGTCTCATCGAACTTAGCTGTTGACAGAAATATACCAGACATGCTCGTAGGTGTAAACAGGTAATCCATTTACACCAAGACTTGATGTAAGATTGCCAGCCTATAAAGCTACTTAATTGGACTTAACAACTACAAATATGGTAGTTTTGGCTGACCATTAAAGGTTAAGCATAAGGTGATCGTACTAGCTCTTACCACTTAGAAAGTTACTTGCAACAAAGTAAAGTTTGAATTGATTCGTCTACGTCAACACCGCTTTATAGACTCGAGATTGTCACCGACGATTTTATAGCCATTTAAATCGCTATCAAGACAAACGATTACAATTGTTAAATGTTATCTTAGCGACTTCGAGTTTTGAAGCGTTTAGTTTGTCAGAAGTTTTGTAAGTGCTTGCATTTTGATCTTGTAAAGTTTTTGCCAAACTGCGTCACAAAGAGGTGTATTACTAACTACACTTTTTAATAACCATCGTACTCGTAGATAATTTTATTATATATATCTAAGACCCACGACTTTTTTTGTAGTGATACGTAGGGAACGTGTGCCTTTGCTAAAATCGTCTACATCGCCATGGGCGAAGGGAATAAGTTGAAAGAGGTTGTCATTCAAAAAATATTTGATAAAGTTGCATACTCAAACAAAGACTTTACAACTTAATCCAAACAGCCTTACATTATACGTGACTAGAATTAAACTTTATAGCTTCATATTCAAACCCTTGAACAAAGTGGAAAATAATTTATTACAAAATCGATATGATCAAGAACGGCAAACAGGGATACTAAAATACTGTCTAGACATGTTTGTATATTATTACAATACAAAACGTGTATTATGTGTAAAGTCCTCCTATAAATATAGAATATATATTGTTATAACTGTATATTCCACTATAATATTGCAAACGTAAAAGTTTGTCAGTATGGATAGATGGATGTTTCTTACTCTTCTATGCTCAAACGGTTGAAGTAACATCGATAGAGTTTGGTATGGCGTAAGTTGACACCCCGGATACATGGGCTGGAAGTCAAACGGAGGTTTTTACTGCTATAACAGACATTCATGCGAGTAAAGTCGCGGGCAACAGCTAGTGTAAGTATGAGACCTAAAAATATCCATACTAACCCTTAATTATACATACAAATCGTTTGATCTATTTTAGTTTAGAATAAAATGTGCTTAATATAAATTCTATGAAAAGGTTCAGGTTTTAAAATAATATGTAACTAGAACATCGTGCAATGTTAAAATATCAGTGTCTATAGGTATATTGTTAAATACGATTATAGTGTGTGTGACACTGCTTACTACTTTTCATAGCGGTAATATTTATGTATGTAAAACATATGTAATAAGAACACCAATGAAAAACAATAAAATATTTTTTAATTATTCCTTAGTAATGTAAGTTTAAGACATAATAACTCAAACGTTATTTGTTTCCTACATTTGTTAGGTCATAAGGCAAAGAACTATCCATTGCGCAAAACATTTAAACTAGGTCAAAAACAACACAACAAGCAAAACTATTGTTGTTTCATTCCATCCCAAATGAAGCAAAAACAAAAACACTTCAATAAATCTAAATGACTTAAACAGCTCTATTTAAACTTCAAGCGAAAATATTTTAATACCAGCGTAATCGAAAACATTTAAGGTAAAAAATTCTTTTCACTACTTTACAACACAGTATGAATATATACAGTAGTAACTCAACCGTTTTTTAGGGTTCCTTACCCAAAGGGTAAAACGGAACCCTATTACTAAGCCTCCGCTGTCTGTCTGTTTCCAGGCTGTATCTCATGAACTGTGATAGCTAGAATTCAGAATTAATGATGTATTTCCGTTGCTGCTATGACAACAAATACTAACACTAACAATCGCGCGGTACGTAAAAGCGATAGGGCTGCCCATCTACAGCATTTTAATTATATCAATAACACACCGTCCATTCATCACTGCGACACGCTTGAAAGAGTATCATGCCATGTTCCGATAGCGTAGGCATAACTCGCGTTAGGCTATATTATTATGAAGATTTCTTTCTTTTTTTTCTAAAGAACGACTCCCACACTAAGGAATTTAATCCTTGTATCACGAGGGGTTTCAATTCTCTTGCACAAAGACACTCAAACTCAGAACAAGCATTTGTGGAAGGCACAAATTCTTGTCCGACGCGAGGATCGAACCTGGGACACGTCGCGCACAGTGATAATTGGTGCCGTGACCTGTACCACTCGACTATCCGTGCAGTCAAAATATTATACAATTATAATTTCATACTATAAGTTCTAATATACTGTGGTTACACTGTCACATAGGTGTGACGTCACAAACCACGGCCGGGTATAACTTGCAGGGGGTAATGTATTACCTCCATTAACGCGTAATCTTCAAGCCTTTCTCAAATAAATTATAAGGACCGCTAGGGAATTTCACAAGGTATATTTCAAATACAAACAGCGGGTGCTCTTTTAATAAATTCGGAACTACAGTGTTGGTTTAGTAATATCGTGATTATTTAGGAAATTTCATGAGGGTAAGTTTGGGTTTTCTTGATAAAATTAAATTGGATTTGTGATGTCAGCTGTTTATGGATTGTTTTTAAGCCTGGCATAAAATGTATAGATTTGTCTTCAGTCTGATGAACTTGAAATTAAAACGCCCACAAAATTTTATATGGGCGGGCCTGTTGGTCTAATAGTTTACGGCCCTGACTACTAAACCGGAGGTTGTGGGTTCGATTCCCACCAAGGACAAATGTTTGTGTGATGGGCTCGATCCTTTTGTTCTGTGTCTGAGTGTAATTTATCTATAACGTGTAAATAGTTAGAAATGCATAAGTATATTTATTGGTCTGTTGTCTAGTACTCATAACACAAGCTACATTAGTCTGCTTAATTTGAGACTAGATGGTATTGTGTTAATGAATGTCGAAGAACATTACATTAATCGTAAAACATACTTTTAAAAACAAATGAAGGAGACTTCTCCTCTTTATAACCAACTGTATCAACGATGAGAATTTTAACATAAAAAGGCTCCTAGATTCTCAATACGTCAGAAATTCCTACTAAGAATCAAAAGGCTATATATACGGTATGTTAAAGTAAATAAGGTTTTACGACTGGCAGGTAATCACACATAAACACAGAAGTAAAATACGATCGTAAATATATTGGCTTCGATGTATCGTATATCGAAATTGTTTACCATTGAACTAGGATACTGGAAATGATAATATTAAAACACATTATATTAATATTATGGCGGCTTAGTATTCAAAATCAACAAATTGTTAATTAGATTGATTCCTTAATATTCCTACAACGACAACTAGTCTAAAATTGAGTATACGAGAGTAACTTGTGCTATGAGCACTAGACAACTGATAAATTTAATATACTTAAATAGTTCTAAATACATACATATTATAGATAAATTACACCTAGTTACAAAACAAATGATCGAGCTCATCACACTAACATATTTTGTCCTGGGTGGGAATCGAACCTACGACCGGTATAGCAGTCAGGGCCACTAACCACTAGACCAACAGGCCCGTCACTTGATTAGAATATGTATGTATTTAGAAATGTACAAGTATGTTTATCAGTTGTATAGTACTCTTAATACAAGCTCTGCTTAGTATAAGACTAGATGGCGTTGGGTAAAAAGACGTGAAACATTTATTTACTGATTGTACATCAGAAATTCATACTGTATATACATATTACCACAGTGTTATTATAGGTAAATTAACTATTTACTTGTGGTATCTCGGACCAGCTTAATTTAGTTCAATAGACCTCAGTGAACGTTGAACCTAATCAAGCAAATACGTTGCAACTGTATCGGTGCGTTATGTAGATGCTTGCTAGATCTCTGATTGCAAAGCAATTCTAACAGAGACTTGCGGTTATTATTACATCAATATTACTGAAGTCAGATTAACTTAATATATAGACATATTTTTTTATATGTGGATAATTTAATTGAAAGTTATGACACTCCGCTACTAAAAATAGAGAAACTGCAAAGGCAGTAAATTAAAACGAAGATCATTTTTACTTTTGGGCTGCAGATCATTTTTGGAGTTGTTTGTTTTTACGTCAGCTTTTAATCGTAAAAAATCCGCACACATTAGTAGGACAAGAACATAATTATAATGTAGCTTAGTCGGTAAGGTGACTGACTCGTGAGCCAGGAGTCGCAGATACTAGTCTTGTCTGGGGTTTATCATCGTATTACATGTATTTAATTGCAAACGAGAACATGTTTTCAACGGCAAATGTTTGCTATGAGGCAACTTTACAAGAGAATCCCAGTATCTAGTAGATGTAATACCCAGAACACGTTTCCCAAAATGAAGTACCTACCAACATACAGATCGTCAAGCCTCAAAAATGTCGATTCCATAATCTATAAGTCCAGCATTACTTACGACGCAGCATTCGTCACGTGGCGCGGTCATATCCGTTGGGAGTAACGCGACTGGAGATGTTCTTAAATGTTCATACTGTACATCCCCATACATTCCCGTCACGACCCAAAGTGAAAATAACAAATTGGCAAATAGAATTTTATGCGCAGCCGTATATTTGCGTGGTGACGTCATCAGTCAACCGTGTGATACCAACTATGGTGTCACATGTAATTTTATGTGGGATGTGTGTGAAAAGTTCATACCCTTTTACCCGCAAAGAAATATTGAAGGAAACGTTTGGACTTGGCAATCACATTTCTCGAAAACCAGCAAAACGATTTTTGATCTCAGATAATATATTTATAAGTCTCAACATTCACACAACGCCATCCAGTCTCAAACTAAGCAGAGCTTGTATTATGAGTAGGTACTCGACAACGTACTAGACCAACAGGCTCGTCTAATAATAACAGAAACAAACAGTCTACATCCATGCCTAATATCAAACTTCAGAACTAACGCTTACAAACGCAGTAGGTAAGTAATCTACATTTCAGTTTAAACAGATTACAGAGCTAAATAGATCGCTAAGCCAACATTCCAACAATTACAATATCCTATTTCGTCCAGTTGACTCCTGCAAATTGCATCGGTTAACTATCTGATGTAGTTGACTTAAAGGGAACAGAAATACGATAGTTTGATGTCGGCCATTCGATTCGTGAGTGTGTACTGTGTCTTCAGCGAGCGCTATGTTGACATTTCAACGGAACTAGAATGACGTGATGTAAAAGGGTTGGATGGAAAAATTCTGATTTATTCCCAACGTATGTTGCTGGTATTTTGTATATTATGCCGCATTTTATGACGTTTTCATAGTTATAAGGTCTCATATTTTTATTTTTGGAGATGTAGTGTAGGTCATTTAGTTAGTAGTATGATACTTTATGGCGGGGAAGATGCAATTTAGGAAGTATTTTTTTGACTAGTTAAAAATATATTTGTTATTGGAGCATCTAAGCACTTATATGAAACATTAATCAACCATCACTTTACCGAACAATGAACTAGAATTTAAATCTGGTTGACATCATGCGGTTAAAATATCAAGCCATACTCCGTCCCCTATAATTTTACCCCACTAATCTTATATCACAAGTGGGTACAGTCAATGCCTTTAGGGTCTTTCGCTTCGTCATGGTAGCAACCCTTACGTCATCGGAATACGGATCCTTTATAGAGCTTTTCTCGCTCATTAGCTTTTCAGAATAGCCACAGTTTCAGATAAACAGCGCCTGTACTTGTATGGCGCTCGTAAATCTGTCGATGTTGAAAAACAAAAGGTTTATGATTCGGAATGTGATTCATTGATGTAAGGTTTATTTGGTGAAATCGTGGTCGGGGTATCTGACTCTTTTAGTTAAATTAATGGAATCGATTTAGAGACATCAATAACAAAATCGTTAGACGGAAATAAATGGGGCTAAAAATAAAATGTATTTTTGTAACTTTTCTGGTTAGTCATAATCCAATTTAAGATTATTACATTTTAGCAAAACTCGAGACTAAGTCGTCGAATTCAAAGCTAAAGGATAAGTTTAAGATGAGTGCACGAACTTCAAACAATTCACTAAATTTGTCCTTAATGTATATACTTAGTTGAAAATGTCGGCCAAATTTCTGGTTATAATTTTTCGAAAGACAACTTCAAAGGAATTGTCGAAGAGATTATTCCATAATACCTTAACATAATTACTCAAATTTTATTAGAAGGACCGTAGCTTAATGTACTTTGAACGGTCCCTCATTGGCGTCTTTTGTCGTCATCATGGGGTCTAAATTGACGTAATTAAGATATTTAGCTTAAGAATATTAGATTTCTGCGGTAAAATGGAATGTCATCAACTTCCACGTCAATTTAATTAGAAGTTATGATTTACTTTTGGGGCGACTGAAGAGTTGCAATAGCCCCGCAACAATTCAAAAAAAAAATAACATTGATATATTATAAACTTGCCTTATTATCAGATAAAGTGTAAAACTCGAAACAAATAATTTTGCTACCTTTCTTTTTAAACAGGTAGTAGAAAAAAAAACGCTATGCTTTCACGGGTAAAACTGCTCCTAATCCAACAGGCGTTAGACTCAGGCATAAAAACCAGGAACTTCGAAATACCATTCCAAAAATTATAGGAATATAGTACTTAGGTAATATATCACTTAAAAGAATCTTTGCTTACAAACTTCTTCAATGAAAAGTACGAGTATTCTCAAGTAATACAAAAGTTTACTTCAGACGTTTTCGTACTTTCACTTCCTAATATTTTGGCGATAAGAATTTGTTCAAGTTCAAAACCGTCACTTGTCTCAAGTACTTATTCAAACTTTTTGATGTCTTTTAGTGTTTTGTTTTACATATGATCGTTTCTTTTATTTTTCTTTGTAGCTTTTGTTATACCGGGGTTTCCATTGTTGGTCACAATGATAAGAGGAAGAACTTAAACTGTAGAGTTTTATTTTACTAGAGTCTTTCTCGATAGATGAGTAACATTACTACACACGATAAAGTTAATCAAATTGCTGAAATACATGAAACACCACTAATATAGTCTCAACTAAACTGTAAAATTCAGATGAACAATGACAGCACCTTCATTTGTTTAAATTACTTGTATTATCACAGTCTTGTCAAACATTACAACTACCGAAATAATGTAAACAATTACAATCAAGCCCTGTCACTCGAAACAAGCTTACAATTGATAAAAAAACACAACAGGTCGTGCAAACCCAAACACGCGAACGAATGTCCAAAATAAATTCGACGATCCACAAAACGTTTTACAAAAGAAAAATATCATGTAAAGTAAAAGAAAAAACAGACAACGCCGCGTGGTTGAACGTTAGGCTTATTAATATTCATGAAACACAAATTGGAACAGTGTACCAAGTGACCGGACTTTCCTAGGGATTAGTTATCAGAATTCCTTAATTTCACTCTGTGATTAGATTCTACTAAGTTAACGATACCATTCATTAAGTTGTTTGAATTGACTTTTGTGTTCGGTTTTGTTTTTAATTAAATTGGGATAACAATACCTAATATTATTAGGACTGTTTAGAACAAAAGAACAAAAGTAAATGCCTAAGAAAACTCAAAAAAAAAAACATGACATTCAAGCATTATTCGTTTCATGCCAAAATTCTTAAACAATTATTTTTTTAAAACAATATAATATGAAATTTCAAATAGCACAGTATCTCATGCGATTGGGATGCGGTTTGAATATTTCCTTACCAAAATAAAAATAAATAAATTAGTTCCATAATATCAGTTAATCAGTGAATAGAGAGAAAAACTATTTTACGCATTGACGAAAGAAACACAAACAAGCAAATTAATGTCATTTGTTTTTAAAAAACGAAGGCCATTTCGGTGTACTTTTGTAGTGTAATAAATCCTTGAAGTAATTTGAACATATTTTTTTGGGTGTTTAATATGATGAGTATTTTTTTAAAGTTTAATTAATATCTTCTTTTTCCTACCTATTGAGATAACAGTGATCTTGCTTCACGTGTTAAAATATTGACATAATAGCTGATCATTTACATATCATATGTCTGAAATAAGACAGACGTGTCTGGCGAGATTAAGCTGAGTTTAAAGCGCCATTTACATGATGCAAGTTTCTTGCCTGTTGCATACAATAAAATTGAAGCAATAAATTACTTGCATGGTCTAAACAGTACGTAACATTTTGATCTTTTGCGCAAGTATTGCTTGCCAAAATTGTCTTAGTGTAAACAGCACATACAAAAATTTCTAAAGCAATTCTTGCATTCAATAATTGTTAGTTTTTTCTTCATTTCATTTCATTTATGGTGTCTCTCAAACGGGGTTGACACTGTTTGTTTATATTTACAACAGTTTTTTTAATAAACAAACTCTTTACAAAACCTTCCAACACTTGAATGAAAAATTTGACAACGCAAATACATGCAATACTTGAAGCAACACGCCAATGAATGGTACAAGCACATACAACTCTCTGTTTAGACAAGTCAAAACTTGAAAGCAATAATCTCCTAAACATTGTTGTATTGGTCTAAACAAAAGACATTGGCAACTATTTCTTGTCAAGACTTGCATTCAATAATTGCGTTCAATTTTTTCACTTGTATCCACGTGTAAACAGTTGCGTACAATTATTGAAGGGCAATTATCGCACGTCATTTATGACATTCAATAATTGCACTTGAACGTACAAGAAAATTGTATCGTCTAAATCACGCTTAAACTGTCGCAATAAAATATTATTCATCTGATACACCATTTACTTTGTATATCTTTACATTGTCCCGCGTAACACTGGCCGCCGTGGCTGAAATCGGCCCGGACATTATTATTATTATTTTTAATGCAAATATCCCATTACTGAAAAAAGGCTTCTCCTTTTTTTTGGAAAGTTCAAGTATTAATCACAACGCTTGCTAAAAAAATGAACATAAAAAGAGTATGATATAAATATTGCATCTGTACACATCTTTGCTATAAATTATGGTAATTTATTTCAATACGGAAAACAAACATTGTTTTCAGTGTTGTTCATACTTCAGTCGCTCTTAAAAAATGTTCCCGTGACTATTCTACTTGCAAGTCAATTTAAAAAGGTGTTTCTATAAAAATAAATAAGTGAATATTGTTCCACAGCATAAAGTTTTCATATAACGATGGTCGTATAAAAGTGTCATACTAATTACATACTTAAAGGAATCTTATTGAAGTGTTATAAGATAAATTTAAAACAATGGGTATTTACACCAAACGGGAAAATAGCTTCGAAATTAGTACTATTGCGAGAAAAGTAGAAAAATCACAAAATGAAATAGAAAACAAAATATATGAATACGAAGAAGCTCTTGACGTTGTAGGTGAGTACATACTTTTTTCATTTATTATAGTTATAATAATTGTTGGATATAGATAACACAGATTTCATTACTTTTTAATACAGATTTAATTATTAAAGTATTTTTTTCTGGAAATAGCGTATCCCTCTAGATGGTAAAACAAATTCGTAGAAGTGAATCTTATATGAGAGTCTTTGGATTCTCGCATACGATTAATGAACTCACATATTTCAGAGTACAAGTTACTTTCTTTTAGAACACTACTAGGAAACATCTCACTGCTAGGAGAAAACTTTTTTCTTTCATATAGAAAAAAAACGAGCTGTAGTTGATTTCCCAAATCGTATGATGTACGTAATACTGAAGTTTAAATTTAGTCCAAAATGTTTGTTGTCCTTTTTCCTTTCATAGTTGCTCATTTGTTTCTTGTGAATTAGCAATAATCTAACTCTTAAGATTTAATATAACTAGTATTTTTTTTAATACTGTACAATGTGTGACAGAAACTGTACTGAACAAAAAATATCTACTTTTAAAACGAAACTTATAAAATAAGATATTGTTTTATTTTTCTAAAAAAAATCGTATCCAGTATGCGGACATAGATGGATAGTTCAACTTTGCTTTATATTTTTAGGTAACGGCTGCTACAACCGTTCACTGCTCTTTGCTTTGAGTATAGGACTGCTAGGAATGGGTATAGACATCTTCGGATTCTCAATCATCGTTACTGGTTGTTCGTGTGACTTTGAGCTGGAATTGTGGCAAAAGAGCACTATGCTGTCCATGCCGTTTATTGGTAAGTGTCCGTCAAGAATTATATCTTTTTGTATATCTAGGATAAGTCTGTGTTGGTTTGAAAGGAGAATTGGAAAGCAAATACGTGGTAAAGGAACTGGAAATAAAAGGAACTGACCTAAACTTACCTGCTACATGTGATCAAGAGCTAAAATCCTAAATAATAAAAAATATCTTTCAAATGTTGTAAGTAGGATCATCTAGGCTATTTTTTCTTAAAACAACTTGATGTTTCAACCATTAGTTAATTAAGATTTCCACACCAATTACATATTTTTTTTACATTATTATTTTCAGGACCAATTTTGATGTCAATACCGTGGGGCTACATATCAGACACAAAGGGTCGCAAAACAACTCTACTTATAGCGTTATGGGGTAGTTTCATATCGTCTTTTATTAGTGCCTTCTCATCAAACTGGATTATGTTGGCAGCATTGAAAGTTTTTAGTTCAAGCTAGTAAGTACCATTATTAAAATTTCTCTTCTTCAATTTTCTTAAATTTCTCCAAAAAAAAAATGTTTCATTATTTTGGGTAGTATCAAGTTTTCTTTTCACTGCTAATTTGTCTTGAATTTCAACTGAAAACTGAGGTATTTTATTAAAAAACATTATGAGTTTTCTTTAAATTTGCATTGAAATCTAGTAGAAATAGTTGAGGCATTTTCTGAAATGAACACAATACCGATCATTATTCTCATATTACTAGATTTCAAATAAATTGTTTTTTTCATTTTCAGTTTCATTAATTCTGACTTAGAATAGTTATTCATTTGTTTATCTAGAATTTTGATTACAGTTGCAGTGCCGTACAATCTGGGGCGTACGCGTTACTTGGAGAGTCATGTTCGAGCAAAGTCAGGGGTTCTTACATGCTTATAATGACGAGTGTATTGATGTTGTTTCTTATGTCTTACGTAGGTTTGTATATGTTTCTTTTCATTGCCAAAAAAAAAAATCTCCAAAAATCTATTCTTACATAATTTTTACATATTTTCTTATATTTGAATCAAATCAAAAACAACGAATTTTAGTAACACAATTCTAGAACGTAACAGTCGACTTAAAGTAGCGCCAAGGTTTGTGAGAGTATTGCACTCAGCCACGTTAACAGCATTGATCAATGGCAAAAATCAGTAATTAATTTTAACAAAATAAAATTTGCGTTTACCAAGAACACCCGAACACACTCTAATGCAAGTTTCCACCGAAACCACAGGTGTCGGCTTTCATTTTTATCGTATTTTACATGTAGTAACTGCATAACTCTACAACCAGTTTTACTAAGTAACACCGTGGCAACATTGTCCACATTTTCAGCTTAAATTATTTAGTTTTTCTATAATCTAGACACACGGCAGTGTGTCCGCCAAGTTCGAGCAAAAAAGCGACACACCGGCCGTGGGTTATATTACACGAACCTTTTCGGGCCAATTTCGACCCCCCTATAACTCAAAATCTATTTTACTTACGCATATCAAATTTCTAGTATCTGTTGAGACCCCCTTACTTATCTAAAATACAAAATTTCATTAATATACCTATTGTAGGTCTTGAGATATTGACGTCAGAAAATCGCTATTTTTACTATACACTCGTCAGTGAGTGTATAGTAAAAATAGCGATTTTCTGACTGACTGACTGACTCACTCATCAAAAACCTAGACCACTTCCAATGGTCGTATTGACTTGAAATTTGGCATGGAGGTAGGTCTTTAGGTCAAGGTAAAGGGAAAAATCTGAAAATGGTCAAGTGTGAGTCGGTTTCAAAAATAATGAAGGTGTAAATTTATACCCGGTGTAAATTTATACCCCTAAGGAACTAAAACGAACTAAATTTATTTATATTTATATAATATATCTTTGAATGGTCGTACCGACGCCAAGTGGGCATTCCTGTAACTATTTTTAACTGACGTATGTGTATAGAACTTGGTACTTATTCAGATCTCACTTCTTTTATAGGTGAAGCATTCTCATATTATCGAACTTGGCAGCCTTTTACATTTATGTTTTGGATGGGATATATTTAACATATCTATCAATATGCTAAGCTTAGCTTAGCATGATTAGATTAGCATGTTGGTGCTATATAATTATATCGTTTACAATATAGGCTCGAGCCCTAGGATTAAAAGTTGATGTAGTCTAAGATATCTGTTCGGGATCCATAATTAGTCACCTTCATTTGATTCAGATGTAGCATCGATCCATTACACTGTTTATGTAGTACAATACCCAATTTAAAGCTAAACATTTTTTCCAGTTCCCGGCTACTTCATTCTCCAGCTGGACTTCTCATACGACTTGTACTTCATCAGCATTACACCTTGGAGGGTGTTAACTTTAGTCCTCGCAGCACCTCTCGGTATCAGCGCCTTCCTCCTGCATTTCTGCTACGAAAGTCCCAAGTTCCTTGTCAACGCTGGAAAAGAACAACAGGCTTTAAAGTATCTTCGTAAGATTTGGGTCAGGAATGGAAAATACGAAAATGATTTTCCGGTAAGGAATGTGATAGAACGTCTTTTGTTTAAGGAAAATAGTACATCCATATGGCCTCATTCAAAATCTCTCGCGCCTCTTTCAGATTTTTTAACTGATGATGTTGGTTTGGCATAAAAAAACCTTTTTCATTTTACAGATACGTAGAATTACATTGAACGAAGAAAGCAAGCTGAGAGATGAGAATATAAACTTTTTCCAATCGTTATGGCAACAGACAATTCCACTGTTCCAACCACCTTTACTTTGGAGGACTTTACAACTTTTCTTTTTAACTACTGTTATTTACACTATGTAAGTAATATACATTACTTCATCATCATCAGACTAATAATTATAGCCACAAGGATAACTGGAAAGAAGGAAAAAAGATTTTTGCCATAAATGGACAGACTAACCAACTCTTACACATAAATATTAATAGAATCGCTGATAAGTTCTATGAATTGTATCATCCCAGTCTTGCAAGTTTTACCAAAAATACGATTGCTACTTCCTAATAATTTATTAGGAAGTAGCAATCGTATTTTTGGTTGGTTGGTTGGTTGTAGAGTCTTACTAAAAGACAAGGATTGATTGATACTAAAAAAATACTGTGATTTGATTTCAGCAATAACAGTTTAGTTATGTGGATGCCCTATATTGTAGAAGCATTCACAGCTGGAGTACATACAACGGCTGACAAGCCAAGGAGTTTATGCAACATCATCATGAGTATATCCTCAACAAATACTTCCATTTTCGATGACCCAGTAAGTAGGTACAATTTTAATAGTAATTCTCCTGATGCCCATTTAATTCTTACAAATGACGACTTTTTGGGCATAACTACTCTAAGAGTTTAATATCGACTCTTTTAATGTCAGCTAACATTGAGTAACCTTAAAATGATAAAATAAATTCCCGAAACAGGTCAATTTCAAGTAATCATGTAACCAATATCATTTAAAGGAGTATGAATGTTCAATTTGTATATTATCCTTTCTAGATCACCTGTTTCTCATCAATCCAGACTCGCACGTTATTATCAGGTATCACCCATGGCTTGCTTTTCGCTGGCATCACACTGGCAGTCTCAAAACTTGCCTCGATGAAGAAAACCATGATGATCATGTTTCTACTGATTCCAATGCTCTCGAGCTTAGGAGCTATATTCAATCAAAATGACGTGGCGAGTTTGATGTTTTACGTCGGGATGATGATGACGAATTTATGTATGGGAGTGCTCTTTGCCTATTATGTGGAGTTGTATCCTACATCGTATAGGTAAGTCGTATTACTTTGTTCTTGACCATAATCGTATAGGCCAAGATCCCAGCGAGCCTAACCTATTTTCTCAGAGTTAATTTATATTAGCCGTTGATTCAATGCGCATCGTTATATGGAATATGATGTAATTTACTTTTTATTCTACATCGTCGTTACAATCGCTAATAACGATATCTTCCAGATAACCTTTTACAAGTATTACTAGTAGTACTATATTATTTTACTTTGACAATTAGTAGTACTATTTTGGAGAACAATTTGTTATGTTTTGATTTGCCACTAATAAAATTGACCATAAAAAGCAAAATTTGTCTCACCGACGCATTTTAGTTTATTTTTTTTATCCGTCTGTGTACGGACCAATAGCAAATGCATTTATTAAAACAATATTTTTGCTGATATTTCAGAGGAATGGCAGCTTGCCTAGGAGTTATGGTGGCTCGCATCAGTGGTGTGGGTGGCGTTAACTTTCTCGGTTCATATCTAATGACGGATTGCACTATGACGTTTTATGCTTTTAGTGCCTACCTTTTAGGTAAGTGAACCAAGATCACAAAGTTTAACTTTTATATTCAATTCCTTATGAACGTTGCGATAAGAAAATTATTAGTTAAAAAACGATTTATTAATTCTTCTATTTATTACAGGTGGCATCATTATAGCAGCATATTTCTTACCGTCAGACAAACCTAAAAACATGTGAATTGATATTTCTAATACAATATTCTTACTTAATAAAGTTTCTTGATACAATCAGAATATTTAATTTGGGTATCACTTTCAAACAATGTAATAGACCTTGTCGTTAACTTAAAATCTAATCAGAGTTAAATTAACGAATGCCAATAACTGATCCGTAGGAAAACCGGGTGATTTGGTACACTGTTCCAATTTGTGTTTCATGAATATTAATAATGCTTGCGCTCGGACACGCGGGATGCTTGTTCCTGACACTGTTTTCTTCTTGTTAAATGTTTGACAGAATTTCTCATTTGTCTTAAAAATTATAAATATACTTTTTTATTTCATCTATTGGTACAAGTTTAAGCTGGGTTTGCTATCATAATGTTGTTTCAAATATATAAAATACAGGGTTAATGTTTTCTTCTCAGAAAAATATTTTTTCCCTTTCGATATTTTTTTTTCTGTTCAGCCTAGTTGTGAAATGGTTTAAAATTTATTTTAACTACGTTTCACCGACGAGCTGTATCAATTTCTACGAAATTTCTCCACCGAGTATTTCACAACATCATTAAAATAAATAAAGCACAAAACATAAAAAAAAATATGGAAATCAAAGTCGTTATCACTAAAACAGATAACTCAGACGTGGGTCAGGTAGTAACAAAAAATCTGGCGTTTGAATATTTTTTTATTTAAATTTTTATTTACTTTCTTTCTATGTTAAATGTTTTGTAATGTTACCAGTACTTCATAAATCACTCGGAACAAAAGAAAACGGGAGGGTAGCGCGAAACAAAATGCAAAAGGAAAAATTTATCTTTTCGTACCTTTTTTTCTTTCACTGAATTGCCGCTATTGCTCCTTTCCCAGGAAGTCAATGTCTATTTTATTTTTCGTTTTTTATTAGTTGGTTCCTATTAGTCTTTGCTGTTTAAAGCGAATGACTGTACTTGAACATGAAGTAGAAAGAACGTTTGTAAATACGTGGTAATTTATTTGATGCCTCATTACTGCTAAGAATTTTAACGATAGAATGCAGGAGCTAAAAAAACTGAACTTCGATTTAAAGATTCTTAATATACCTCTATGGATATTGGACATAAATGGATTACGAGATTATCATGGAGGTTTGAGATTATTGTAGCTTACTTATAAAACACATGAAAACATTGTGTTACTTTTTGATCTATCGACTCCTTTTATCTTAAAACAAGACTTCACCCAAAGACATATGCCTCGAATTTTTTACATGCAACGGAAAATGTCCTTGTTAAAGAAACGGGCAATAATTAGACAGTTTGTCTGTCCGGAGTCCCCCAAGCCATAAAATTTTCTTGCCTCGTTGCTTACGTTGTCCCGAATGTTGGCAAAAAGTAGATTTTTATTTTTTAAATCGTCCTTTAATATTCATTTGTTTATTTTATGACCGGGGCAAGCCGGATAGTCTATGTTATATTTTATCATACAATAGATTTTTACGTTTATGATTTAGTGTAGTACTTTTCGTAAGTTTTATTTTTAATTAGAATGGAAGTCTTTTAGTAATTCACCTTGAAAATGTATAATTTGTAATTTTGTGGGATAACCCGACTAGTTCGATTCGCGACCCCGCCGTGTCAGCTCATGATTAAGGACTCCGGTTGGGCCCGAAATTAGTCGGGCTATCCCGATGAATATTCGTAAGTAAACCGTTAACATATACTTAATGTAAAGTTAGCACTCTATATAACTATTGCAATATCGAACAAACCTCTATACTAAAAATTCAGATCGAAATCTATAGAATAAATTAAAGTTGTCAACCCTAGTGCATAACCCCTTATTTATTGCGTACAAAACTATAAAAATTGTAATAAATGATGAAATATTTCATGAATTTCAAAAACTCTAGCCACAAAGAAAGCATCTATTGCATCCTTCATTATAATAAAATGGGGGAAAAGAATTATAGCTTTCTTTAAAATATTCCGAGGAAATGTGCAGGAAACAATAATAGAGCCGTGGGTATGTTTGTCGAGGAATATTTATTTTGATGAGGCGAAACGGTACCAGTATAATAATATGCATTATGAAGTCTTCAGTCTTCATATAAACGAGCGTAACGCGAGTTATGTCTACGCTATAGGATTGTGGCATGACTGTGGCATGATACGGTCGCGAGCGTGTCGCAGTGACAAACGGATTGTGTGTTATTGATGTAATTAAAATGCTGTAGGTGGGCAGCCCTAACGCTGTTAATACCGAAAAGATGTAAACTACAGAATGTATTTGTACTGTGACTGTACTGTTTGTTATTAGGGCTGTCAAAACGTTACACGTATAGTTTTTTTTTATGTTATGTGAATCGCGTTTGTTTTAAATCAACCTGCAGTGAACAAGCGTGGTGATTTATGCCCATTCTTCTTTGTCTAGAAAGAAGAATGGCTATTGTCCATTTATGGGATACTAACTGGCTGGCATTATTTATTGATATGAACGAGAAAATATATTATACCCAAGGTTATTTTAGTAAATGCAATAATAAAATTATTCTGCCCAGAAAGCGGTAGCGGGATGAATTAAATGTACACCGCGAGGTCTGGTTCGAATCGGCGCAAGATAGGCAATCGTGGAAGGACTTTGGGGAGGCCTTTGCCCAGCAGTGGGACACTATTAGGCTCAGATAAAAAAAATGCTTCTTCTACTACTTTAAAGTTTATTTCACGCTATTATTAAATTTTACCACACTTTAAGTAGCAGTATTTGACAAGAGTGTTAAGTTGTCTTTACGAGTACTTAACCTAAACTAAAAACCTTTAAAAACTACTTCAAAATTAAAACACAGTCTTAGAATAAGACGTTCTCAGTAAGGAACGTAATCCTTCGCCGTAGCAACTACAGGAGTATCAGAGTAAATGTAGTGAACGGGATCAGGCCTCTCGGAGTTTACCATCTGTGTAATCGTATATCCTAGTAGCAAATATTTAGGTTTAGTAGGTTTTTAGATAGGTATTCGATGTACCTTAAAGGTGTTCGAAGTATTTTTAATTAGGCTGTAGTGTCCATAATGTCAGTTAAAGTCACATTTTCGTTCCTGAATTTTGAGCAATAATCTGAAAGACACATTAAAGAAAAAAATAAATAAGACAATGTTAACTAGCATATTACAAATACTTCTTTTTAATTGTTTGTGTGTTTTATGACTGCTAATAATTAAAATACTTGTCGGCAAGGATTGAAGCATGAAGTAAATGAACAAACAATTCTCTTTAACCAATGTTTTTAGACAACCAAACCTCGTTTATATGATTCGCATATCTGAATTCACATATTTCTTATAGATAAAACGTATTGTACGAGACTGAAAAAGTAGGTCAACTAGTACTTAAATATATTCCGAAATATCTTCAGCTACGAATATTTGTTTCAAACAAAAACAAACCTTCGATGCTTAACGCAGAAAGCGATACGCTTTCTAGCGAAATTAATTCTACAAAATTTCTGTGTCTATCTGAAATAGATTCTCCTGTACTGGAATTTCAGTACTACTGCCTTCAACTTAAAGTTCATTGTTCTTTGTCGTGTTTTCCGATACAAATAATAAAGACTGTTTACGGTTATTTAATCAAATACTAAGTAATTGTGATCTAACAGCTCCTTCGTAATACCCTCGAAGACGTTTAATAGAAAATAGTATTTGAATTCTGTTTTATAAGTATCAATCGCTTAAGGAATTATTTCAAGTATTCTCTTGTATTTAAGTAACGATTTTTCTCTTTACATTACTTGATGTTCTTATATTTCGCTGTTTTCAAGCTAGTCATTTTAAATTTATCACATTGGCTCATAGTCAGTCAAATAAGACATTTATAATATATACTTAAGAGCTATTCTCTCTTTTTTCTTCCTCTTTCATGAATTTTTCAAATTTCCCCGTGAAATCTATAACTCTCAAAAAGAAAAAAGAGTTACTGTATCAAAGGTCTAAGGGAGGATATCTTGCCCCATAGCTAAACCTCGGTCCCTGTTGATAGTAGACAGAATATTCTTTATTGCACAACACATGAAAAACAGATTTGACAAACGTAAAAGGTCTTTAAAAGCGATCTCTTACAAACAACCTTGAGAGGGACTTGGCACTAAAGGTCAATATCAGAAAAGCAGCTCTTCATTTAACAAACCATTTTAATAATAATGCAGCTCTTTAACTTAGTGTTACGTAAGTACGAAGTTTCTTTGCAACTACCCTCTTACATAGTCATATTACAAAGTACTTAGTTCCAGTGGTTAGTAATCCGTATTATTGCTCGCATTCAAGTTTAACCCCTTGACTATATAACTGGTTTCAATGTAAAACGTTGAATTAAACATTCGAAAGAATATCTCGATTCTCTGATCTGACTACGGATGAGGAAACTTTTCAGTGGATTTTTTAAGATATGTTGTGGGTAGTTTTATGGTACGTGTAAGATTTATAAAAAAAAAATATTTTAACGAATGATTTAAGTCACTACATATTAAGTAGGGACTAGCCCGACTTGTAAAACAAGTGAATTTATCTATTTGTGACAGAATAATCATATTTGATGACCTGAGGGCGTAGACAATGTAACATTAAAGTAGTCACAAATATAGTGCTCCATGGTACTTTTGACTGTGAGTGACATTAGCAAATTCGCAACAAGAATCAACTCATATCAAATTTAATAATATTTTTTCATGATGGTTTTGATTTCAGCTACGAGCCAAAAGATCCATGTACTAAAACCTACTATGTATGTACTATACTGTCCATCTGGAGCCGTTTGAGTGCCAGGGTTGAGGTAACTCATACAAACATCCCACAGCCCCGGTAGTACTTTTAACACTTTCAATCGACTTGTTTTCCACTGCTATATGAAATCTCCTAAGAATATTCATTTCTATCACTGTCATTCGGGCGTTTTCCTAAGTTTATGATGAGGTCTGACATGATCTGCTTAACTGAAGGAATGAACTCATAAGATGACGTCATCATCTCCATTGAATTATGTGTGTTAGTAATACCACTCATTGTCATTACCAAAAGGATCACGAACAAAAGGAAGGAACAAGTAATAAGACTATAAATAAACCAGGCTGTAATGGAAACGAGCTTGAAAAGTCGCGCCAAGGACTCTCTTATTAATCCCAATGTTTATAAATAACATACAATGGATGTATACGCAATGAATACATAATCTCCAGACATAGTGATAGTTTATTTATACAGGATTCTGGTAGGAGGTACGTTTAGGAATAAAGTATTTACTTTGATCTAAAAAATAGTTCGTTTTTTTTATCAAAAAGCTTGTTCCTTGTTGCGTTATTGCTAGGTAACTAATCACAGACATCTTTAAGAGCCTATTTTTGCCTATCCTAATCTGGTCGCTACTTAGAATAAGTATTGCTAGCGATCCGCCCCAGTTACGCACGGGCCCTATACTGTTGTATTGTTGTACATATAAACCATCCTCTTGCAATTCTATCTGTCAAAATAAACCGCAACAAAATCCAATTCGTAGTTTTAGAGATCTAAGTATTCTTAGGGACAGGCTTCGGTAAGCGAATCTGTTTTACACCGAGTTGTAAATTGAACCGATGAAAGTTACAATTAAAATGCAAAGATTATTTGATTTTCACTCCTATATTTTACAAAAAAAAAACTCAATCAGAATTAAAAACACAGGAACTGAAGCTTAATATAATACATTTACAGAAACAGACGAATCTTATCTGAGTGCTCTTTGAGATAAAACAAAAGACCGTGCAGTACGAGAGGGTCTAGCGACGTAGCCACCAGTTATCCGTCTTGCATCTTTTAAGTGGGATTTCAGTGTAATCTGTGCAACGAACCGATCTGGAAGATTTATATGTACAAGGAAAAATAAAGATTTAGTTCTGTACCGACTAAGACTCGAGTGTAGTTTGTTGGAGCGTAAGCTGTCTGTATCTGAGTATCTATTTATTTGAGTTGTTTAAGTACCTACTACCTTTAAATATGATTAAGGTTAAGCAACTGGTAACTGCCGCATAGTACAAAATTAAATGACTGGCCTGTTAGTCTAGTGGTTTGTGGCCCTGACTGCTAAACCAAAGGTCGTTGGTTCGATTTGGTTCTTCGTTCGATCGGGTTCGAACTTGATACAAAGCAACATCTTATAAGACAGATCAAGGAAAAATTACGAAAACCTTAATATTTTAGTTACGTCAGATAAAAAAGAACTAAGATTAGAATTTTTTAGCTTATTTGAGCAGAACCCTTACTAAAGCGACTCAGATTGCACTTGACCGGTTTTTTTTAATAAAAACCAAAAGATAGTTTAAATAAATTATTCCGATAGAGCGGAAAGGGTAATTAGCAGTAGCTAAGTACATTAATTAGTAATAGGAGATGTGATTAGTATGTGATTATGGTAGGATCAAATTATGTTCACATTACCCCAGATGTCATTAGCTACACGTTACCGTATCAATTTGTAACTTAATAGCTCAAAATGGATCTGTTTCCTAGAGTACTAGCATAAACATTTCGATGAAGTAACTTAGATATCAGAAATTATTTATATATCAGGAACGTAGCAAGGTTACTATTAGAGGATTTTGAAGTAATACTGCCACTCATACCTATATAATGTCAAAAATCACAGTCAAAAATGGAAAATGCTCAATTAGTAGTCTGAAAACATATAATATTATCAGATCCGTAACCGAATTTATCACAAGATTGAACTTAAAAAAAAGATGAGAAGATTCTCAGAGGAATTCTACTCATGGAAACAAGAGGTTACTTTGATTTCATGTTATTTGTAATAAAGATTTTATTGCAACCAATACATACTTTTTAATAAATCCAAACTAATACATACTAACAATTAACTGAGTATTCAGGTTGAAACTGCATTTGAAATACACAAAACAGATTTCAATAATTTCAAAACAAAACAAACATACATCCACTTAACAACAACCAAATACAAGCAACAAAAGATCACTAAGAGCTTACAAAACTTGATTACAGATTGTACCCTAACACAGAAGTTAAAGAACGTATAGAAGCAGCAAAATCGATAGAAAGTACAAATAACCCGTCTTCGAACATTACTCGACGCGTGTTAAGAATCTTAACGGCCCGTTTGGCAGACAGTGAGATGCTACCTTACACTTTGTACTGAAACGAAATAGAATTTTCGTTCAATTACTTAAGACAGTTATTTTTGGCTTCGAGTTTAGTTTGCGCTTTGTGGATTTTGTATTGTTTTGCGTTGAATTAATGTTAAAATTAAGATTATATTTGACAAGATTTTGTGATCTAAAAATAACTGTGATGGTTTGGCAAGCAACTAAAGCTAATTAGCTAATTAGCTTCACAAAATTGTAAAGTCGGAATAAGGATCATTTATATTTTTACTAGCGACCCGTCCTCCTAAAAAAAAGAGATAAATAATAATCCGTTGCGTAGTTTTAAAGTACAGAGCATTCACAGGTACAGACAGACAGACGTGCAAAGCGACATTGTTTTATCCTATGAATCGATGAACGCTAGAAATAAGACAATTTTTTCTCATGCTTTATTCAATTATTGGCACACCCTATTGCATACTAAGTCTTACACAAAACTATGCAAAACCGAAATATATTAGCGGTATAAATAACAAGCATTATTCATCTTCAAACAACAAAACAATTCGAATGCGATATTAATGCAAAATTGATACCGGCTGTTTCGTCCCTTCGATCGCCAATGCTTTCAAAACACACCGCTTTCTGAATGCAAATGAGAAGATTGAACGTAGTCAATTTAGTGTTCAGTCGTATTATTGTTGATGAGTTAGACGCTCGGGATTTCTGTGGTAAAGATATTGGTTGATAAAGGTAGTTTTTAGACAGATTTCGTTCGATTTGTCTTGGTTTTTGTAACAGGGATTTTTTGTGTGAATTTTCGTGTTGCGGTAAGATTATTATAAGGTAAATGTTATAAAGCTGTTTTAAAATATTATGAATGCAACAGTAATGTAAATTTTATGTAAATCGTGATAGTAAAATTATTTGAATTGTTTTTTAATAAAAAATATTTGATAATAACTACAACCTTTTTAATTTACTGACAGTGTCCCACAACTGGGCAAAGGCCTATCTGAATCCTTCCACGATTCTCTATCCCGCCACTGTTTTCTGGGCTAGCCTCTTTAAATAAATGGGTAAGATATTAAACGAATTTTTCATTACTTAGATTCATTACATCAACATTACCAAGAATATTATTGAACTCGACTTAAGTTCTACTCATTAATTTGCTTACTATTTCGATTATGCGTTCCATTGGCGTTTGAACCAGACACTGCACTCAAAATGTATTTAAATTCATCGCTCAATTGGGCTTATTTATTTGAAAACTCTTGAATACTGAACTGGTAAACTGAAATTGTATTTTAATCGCTCGATAGAGTAAGATTTTCTCTGATTTACTCGCTCACTAGGCGCTTAAGTGCAAGAGAGTAAATGAAATAATAATGTGTCCTAACCGATTTTGCCCACGGCGGCTAGTGTCACTATGACACCAGCAGCCCGCTACGCAGGACATATTATAGGGCACAAGCGTGTGCGCAAACACAGGTGCACTCTCGGTTCCTTTACTCTCATAGCCCGATGGGACGGCAATCTGACACAACCGGAGGGAGATCAAAAAGTCGGTGCGCCCAATAGGGATCTAACTTGGCAAACCTATGGTCTTACCACTAGTCACAGTTTCATCATCACAGTATCACAGTTTCGCTATTTATTGTGGAAGTGAGACGTCGCTACGCACTGTAGTGTGCCGTCTCGTTTTTACAAGACCGTAAAAGAATCAAGGAATATATAAACTATATATTTGTTTTTCTAATAAAAAAATTGACATGATTAATGTTATAGCACTTGACAGGTTTTGTAGAATTTTGTTCAACATTCGTAAACAATATGATTCAGAATATGTACCTTCCGTATCGTAAAATTCTTTTACGACTGTCACGCAGCTACCAATATTTCGGAGTAAAATATAGGTTTAAAAAATCCTGCGTGTCTCTGTATAAAAATACATAATATAAAAACAAAAACAACGTTCATAATATACTCGTACATTGAAGTCTAATAAATAAAGATATACCACATCATACTACAGGTGTAGGTATACAAATACACTTTATACTCAAACCTATAATCGTGCGATCAGTACCAATGGTTTCCAAAATAATAAAACTCTATGAAATATTACGTAAATGTGATTAGAATTCGTTATTGAAATTATGCTAGTCAACTTAGAGCAAAAGATTGTTTAATATCTCAATCAATTAATTAATCTACTGGTGGGTTTAGATCTGTCCTATTGTACACCATATTATTATGCCGATACTATGCCTTTCGCATCCAGTCTGTCCCAACTATTATACTTTTTTCAGGTCATCAGTCTATCTGGCTAGGGGGTTAATTTTGTAGATTAACATGCGACGGTTATTTGTTCTTCTAAATATGTATGATTTTTTTTCCTATAATTTTAGTAAAACTTCCTATCTTCTTAATTTGATAACAAACTAAAATACAACAGCAACCATTCCCTAAAACATTTTATATCCTACTCTACTCTAATTTAATTCATTTAGACTAAGTTACTTTATTCGAAAATAGACTAAAAGCAAATTTTTACGTGTTAAACAGCATGCAATGTAAAGCGCGGAAATCAGAGTCACGCGAGGGGCGGGTAATGACCGATCAGCTGTGGCTCGCTGTCAAAGTTAACGTAATGACTGTAGTACATTGCGTGTTCTGCACCCATACAACAATCTTTCAAACCAGTACTGCTGCCGTTGTAAAGCAGGGAGGTAACGCGCAATGTATCGCGCGCTGTAGTACCGTCTCGCTCGGGCAACTGTTTTTGGGTTGAATTTTGTGGTACAGGCATTGTTCCATTTTTAGCGAACTTTGTTTGTTGTAATAGGAAATGCATTCATCACGTCAGCTTGTAATCGCTAATTTGCAAGCTTCTTTAAAGTTGTCTTATTAGCGTGGTATTTGGATTTATTTGCTTTTTTTGTACACAAAACTAAGTGCCCATAAATGTTGCTTGTTATATTTAAATAGTAAAACAACTCGACTGATTGTTGTAAAACATAGTAAATAGTAGTTTGTTGTATAAATTACGCCTTACTTACTCTTCAGAGCAAAATATGACATCTCCGCAAGCGGAATCGTCAACTTATGTTAGTATAGTAGGTATATTTTTTTATGTTGCCTGTCCAAGATCCCACTGCTGGGAAAAGGCCCCGATATAGTAGGTATATAAGAGAAAAATAATGATATAGTTATCGAAAGTCCATTAAATATTATCACTAGTTAAAACTCACCAAGAAGGCAGAAAATATAAATAAAACTTTTTACTTAATGTTGAGTGAAAACAAAAATAAATAAAACCATTGTTTCCTTCGCAAGTAACCTTATTCACTATTTCATTCACCCTCAGGTGTACCCATTTCATATTTAAGCGGTACCCATTGTACTGTAGAACCTGAATTGTGAATACGAATAACGTATGATCCGAAACTCGTTGGATGCAATTGTCGTAAAATGTTTGTGAGTTTTCGTCTTGCCTAGTGCAGTCCAGTACTAGGTAAAAAGTCAAAATTCAATGTTAGTTGTTTTGTTTAGGTATTTTTCTACACGTACAGACGTTTTGTTTGATTGTTAATGATTTTGATATATGAAGAGACTTGTTTAAAGAAAATCTTGTGGTCTCAACGTTAGCGGTTTCTCTGAAAGGATAACTGGCGATAAATAGTTCTTGTCGTCAACAGCTAGTAGTCAAGTGCATTCAGTTGTTTAAATATAATATTAAAACAAATGAAAACATACTACATAAACTACAAATTTTACCTTCAAAACGGTAATCTGGAAGAATTATCATCATCAGCCTATCGCAGTCCACTGCTGCTTGTCCTCATCAAGTACACGCCATTACAAGAATTATAAAAAACACATAAGCATTTTGTGATATTCGTGTTAATATTATATTTCAAATCTTGTTCTACATTTAACTAGAAAAATTGTTATTTCTCACAAAAACATTAAGCTGATATGATTAGCAAATTAACTTGATGAATATTTAAAAGGCTCGCGGTAAGCATGAGGTCACGTGTTGGTGTTAAACTCGGTCATAATTATCAATTAATTTAATTGAATGGTATAGTAAAACTAAAGGAAATTATGACGGAATAATTTTAGTATAGGTACCTTTAAATATAATTATTTTACGCAAAAAATATCTGTGATGTAAAGATTGTTTATAGACATGCAAGGTAGTGTAAATATGTAATAATAATACCTACCAAACAATGTTTTCTTCAGCAAAGTTTTTAACAATATGTATCTATTTATCTTTAACGATGTTATTAACAAAAGTGCATGTAAAAATATAAGCATATTAAAATGTGCATTGTATAAAAACCCCACAAACACACAGATAAATAAAACTCTATTAAAAATAGATAACACCCATGCAGTACAAAAATCAACATACAAAAAACTTCGATAATTTAATCGAAACGAGAATGTGACAAAAGCAAACACTAACAGCAAAAAATCCATACGTTGAATTCTGAAAATTCAAAACACGGGAACAAACATGCTTTTTATTTCTATTGGTAATAAAATGTAATCTCCTAATGATTCCACTTGGGAATCTGAATGGGACTGTGTGAATGAATTCAAAGCAAAAATGTACTGAATGAGTTTCGCTAGGATTAAGGAAGGTGGAGAGATAACTCGGTACAAAACTGTTGGAACAAAGTTCAAAGGGATTTTTTGTGGATAGGAAATATTTTTCGCGATTAAAAATCTCTTGGCTAAATGAACAATTGTTATTTTACCTATAATACTAGAAGTGATAATTAGGCAAAAAATAATAATTAGGTATACAGGGGCAGTAAAATTGCAGTCCTTGAAGAGAGATTCCACTTCACGCCGTCATGTATAAAAAAAAAACACTTTTGACTCTACTACTTTACTTTTACTAAACGGGTCAATTCGTATTCATAAATGTCATTTGTCAGTTTTTAAAGGAAAGGTAATTAAATGCAAATACCTCACTTTAACGACGCTAAAATAAAACCTAAACATACCCCGCAATCTTGCGCACATGCATTCATCAACTTTTGGAACACAAACAAAATTCGTCATAAACCAAAATAATTGGACAGCATAAAAGGATTTTAGAGAATGTCATTAAATCCATATTCATAGAGATTTGCTTTTCAAAAAGTTATTTCGTGCAGCACAAAGCCCAACATTAATAAGCGCCAATTTAACGGAAACAAAAGCTCGAAAAATAGTCCGGCTATTTTCTTTTTAATTTACTAAGCCAGTGCACACAAATAATGTTAAAGCCCCACTACCGCAGTGATACAAGTATTTTGTTTTCATGTTCCAAGCCTAATAGGACGGTGTAGTGTAAAAATCTCAGTAAGACAATTTTGTTTATTTCTGTAGTAAAGATACATGGTGTAAAGGATTATGCGTTTTTTTTTTAGTAAAAATAAATATCATTAGCCTAAATTCATCACACAAACGTTTGTCCTGGGTGGGAATCGAACCCACGACCTCTGGTATAGCAGTCTGGGTCACTGACCACTAGAACAACATACCCTTTAGTTACAGAAAAATTAGAGATCCCTAAGTATTAATTAAGCATAAAGTTCATTTTAATTTCTTTCTTGAGCCTGGACAGATAGGTTATTAAGGTCATCATGACTTTACCAGTATGCGCATGGTGCAGCGTGTTCCATTCCTACGAAGGAAAATCCTGTGTGATCCTTGACTGCTTGTTCTCATTCTGGATATTTCTTAATCATGTAAATTGAATGCTTTTGAAACTCATCCGGACCTTAACATCTGTCCAGAGGGAATATTTATTTTTAGTTGCCAATTTTTTTAACTTTGCTGCACTGATACTTTTTACACTGTGATAGAGTTTAATTAGATTCCGCCTTTCAGACTGATTAAGAGTGAATGTGAATCGATGGCCCACATTCGTGAGGGATAAACGACGCGATACCTTTGTTACTATTTAAATTAACTACGTACTGTACTAGTACGATAAGTTCGGATTACCTACTATTTATTTATCTGAGTTTTTGTGATCGATTTCGTTACAGATTATGAATGAATCTATACTAATATTATAAAGCTGAAGAGTTTGTTTGTTTGTTTGTATGTTTGTTTGTTTGTTTGTTTGTTTGTTTGTTTGTTTGAACGCGCTAATCTCAGGAACTACTGGGTCGAATCGAAAAATTCTTTTTGTGTTGAATAGACCACTTATCGAGGAAGGCTTTAGGCTATATAACATCACGTTGCAATTATTAGGAGCGAGGAAATAATGGAAAATGTGAAAAAAAACGGGGAAAATTATTCATCCTTGAGGGCTTCCGTTGCGTGCGCTCCGAAAACGGTTCAAGATACCAAAAGTATATGTATGAAAGAATTATTCCTATTGAAATGATCTAAAAAAATGTCCAGGACAGTATATGTCTATCTTTTAAGATTAACTAATCAAATTCGGTCGAAATTAATACATTTGTTAAGAGTTGTATCAACGTATCAGGTTGTGGAGAAAATCAATATGTACTTCAGCCACAAGAAAATAAAACTAAAAATATAATTTACGCAGAAGTAGGTACTTTAAAATAATTATGTTCTTTTAAAAATTAAAAAACTAAACTGTCTAAAATCAGAAAATGACGAGGACAAAGTCGCGGGTAACAGCTATAATTTTTAAAGCTAAGGGTCAGTTCACACGTACCACAACCACACCACAGCCACAACCACACCACAACGACGCCATGTGGTCGGGCGTATATTTTGTATTGAAAATGAATATTACAATTTACACGTACCACATTTAGACGTTGTCATCAACCACCTGTGTAATACAAACACATCGCGGCGGCAACGCCGCCACGCGGCGACAGCAACGCCGCCGCGCGGCGGCTACACCGCGGCCACATCGCCACGACATGACGCTACGCTGATTTCATCGTCTTCTTCTTATTAATAAAAGCCATAACAAGGATAGCAACAACAATCTTTCCTCCATGACTACGTTCAGTCAAGCCGTGTTACCTCTACTAAAGTTGGAGTATAACTGCACATGACCACGTGTGGTTACCACGTCGCAACAACAGCAACAACGCAACCACTTCGACATTTTGTCGGTACCACAACGCAACTGCAAAAAGCCGCTGCGGCACTATTCACACGTAACCACAGCTTGACCACATTATGTCGCTGCGACGTGGTGTGGTTGTGGTACGTGTGAATTGACTCTAAGGAGGTTGTCCGCAAAAATAAATGATGCCCAAAATAATTATTCCACGCGGACGAAGTCGCGGGCACAGCTAGTAATTTATAAATGAAAGTAAAAATAAATGTCAGAACATGTCAATAGTCCATACATACATAAATTTTAAAAGTAATATCAAGTTATTTTTTCCTAAAAATATTTGGTCATGTTCTTTGGTTTAACCTTTTTTCTTTTGATCTAGGTTGAATCAAGTTATAACAATAAATCAATAACATATTTTAACTAAATTTTATTTGATTTTCTGAAGCACAGACTAATTAATAGTTACTACCAAAGTAAGATAATTATAATTTATCACAAGTACAATGTTCAATTTCTGAACGAACCTCTTCAATGTGTCATTCTAATTTATACTACTGCTTTATAAAATACTTTAAATCCTGATCCTAATGATGCTCCATAACATTGAAAATCATCTCAATAAGGCGAGAGTGCAATTAAACGATGTTCCTCAATTTTCTCATTAAATCCTACTGAGAGCTAAACCCTCGACGTGCTCAACTATTAACGGAAAATAAATTCTAAGAATATCACCTTAAGATCTATTTTCAAGCTTCTAATTATACATGAGACATAATACGCAAAACTTCCAATCATGTTCTTATATTAGACGCTCTTTTGATATTTGTAACAATAATTGTCTAAAAATATCATCAATGATACATTCAAGTGCAAATGTACGTATGTATTAAGCCTATAAAAGCGCTTTATTTTATACTCAAGTTGATTTCGTCAAAGTTCAGTAACAAGCTACTGTCGGACACCGGTTTTGCTCGTTAAAGCGAAACGGGGGCTGTTAAAATTGACGACTGTTAAAAGGTTTAAGGGAGGCTTAAAAATAAAATAATCCGTAAAGAGCTGAGGACGGATGATTTTTATTGGTTGCTTGGACTTTGTCCTGTATCAAGCAAATTATGATCCCGTATAATAACAAGGCAATTTCGTTAAAAAATATTTTTGATAAAAAAATAAGCACGTAAATTTGATCCCAGACGATGAAATTAGATGATGATCGTATGGAGTATGTGTGAGAGGTATGGTGTATTAAGCAGTGATAAATACTACGCGGACAGCAACTAACAACTATTAATACAGAAAAAGCCATTAAAAGTCCAACCAATCCTCGTTAGCAAAGACAACACTACCAAACGTTACAAAGCAAACTCATTACTCAAACGTAATTAAAGAAGTTCATAAATAAAATTCTTATCTCGTATGGAAAGGAGACTAATTTGAAAAAATGCCAGTACACCTTAACGTTGAAACGCGACTGCAGAATAATGGGCACAAACATCCATTATGGTAAAAGCAGCGGTGTTAGAAATAGTGACTCCTGTTGTAACAGGTTCGCCTCATTTTTCTTGGCCGGCCGTTGGAGAGCTAAAGTTTATATGGATGTACCAGCCTGAATTATTTAGCACGTTGATTTGGCTCTTTATTTTGTTTTTGTTCTCATAAGACCTGGTGGTGAATGAGGTATTGAAAATACTAATCAATTGAGAGTAATACTCATTTTCAAATATGCAAATACTGAAATATTACGGTATCTATTTACTTATACAAGTCTCGTAGAGCATCAAAAGCTAGAACTCATATTACGAACTGAAGATCTCCTACAAGAAAAACACACTTGTTTACCAACAGATGCAGATAAACGATTTTTCAGACATGGCTAGTATGGATTAAAAAATATTTAATCCATTCTAGCCATCTAAGTGGATCTAAAAGTTCTGTAAAACTGAAGATGGATATGGATTATGTATCAATCAAAAACGGAGCGACCGAACGAAATATAAAGTAAAATATTATATACTTTAAAGTAAAAGAGAAAGAAAATTCTAAAGTAAAACTTGTTGAGAGCCAAATAATTTGCCAGTTCCGTCAGTTTGCGGGTCATTTTAGATACATCCGTGTTGTGCAGTAACGTGAACACTGTACTGACGTCGTGCTCTGCGCTGTGCGATGCGAATTACCACTCTTGGCAAATTGTGTCCACTACCAACCTTAATAGTGTAGTGCAGCTACACAAAAACCATACAAAACAGAGCACAAATGTTAGGTATTTTGAATTTTACCAGCTTTACTGGACAAATTTCTAGGAAAATATTGATAAACTTCAAGGAACTGTTTTTTTTGGAGCTTGATAATAAAGACTAAAACGTACTTAAAGAACTCATAACTTAGATGACAAAGCCCTTCTGGGATACGACCTTTATGAATTAAATACACGACCAAGATGGGACCACGAGATGTTTGGTACGCTTTTAAAACATTGGGATGAGAAACAGTACAAGGAATGCCTAATTTACCATAAAATATTGTTAATTCTATCATCGATATGAAAAAATGATTTATTTCTTTATCAATAAAATGCCTGACCAAACTTTCCTTCACCTCCCCAAATAAGCAAATCATTATAGCTGTTAAGAAGCAATTATGTAATGAAATTACAGGACCATTTGAGCATAAATTAGGTAGGTATATTAATAAGCGGATCAACAAAATAACGTCCTATTCTTCCATTGTAAACAAAATTCACAGGTATAGAATTGGTTATACGAATCGTAATAGCAGGTCCACTTGACATTTTTATTAAATTGGCAGCACCGATAAAAGTGATCGGGAATGGTATTCCCAGATCAATATGGAAGTTAATTGGGACGGATGGAACTTGAATTTGTAATTGAAAGATTACAGGTTCGCTTCCAAGTTTCGAGTGTCGTGGCATTGGCAAGATTGGTTCGTAGATGGTGGATGAAAAAAATAATGATGTTTTGATGAGAATCCAGAATGGCTTAAGCCGACTTCGAATTAATGAATGTTTTCCCATTTTATGGATTCAGTATTTTTAATTAAGTTTTTATTTGGTGAAAGATATTTCTGGCATGTTTAAATTGGTTTTGGGCTTCATAGTTTACGAGTATTTATTTTTTTCAAAGCCAATTTTATGATTTATTTACTTTTAACATTACATAAATTTAGTCACATCGTAAAATTAAATTACTTTGCTTTTGTATTTTACATCCAAAATACCTGCATCCAGAAAATATGTCTAATAACCCCAGACAGTATTATCTAAACTACTAGTTCCTTTACGAACACGGTGTATCAAAACCAGAAGTGTCTTTCCGGAAAACAGATACGCCAAGCTCAAAGCAAAAACTGCCTTTGATGTTAAAAAAGCCACTTGAATGGTGTCTCGTGGAGCACAATGCGATATCGTCAGCTACACACGGCTTTGGCTATCGTCATACTAAAGTAGGTAAAGTGTTCCCATTTTCTACTCACGGGGGATTTTTTTTCGTTCCTATATTCTCTATTGTTCTCGTTTTAATGGCTGGATTTTGTATTGTTGGATACAAATGGATGCTCTAAACATTTTTTGTTAGTTTTTCTGAGATAGTAGTTAAGTATTGTATTATTTTGAAAAGATTATTCATATAATACCTATCTATATTTAGAACTCAATTTGACCACAGCACTTTTGGACTTTCAAGAAGACTCGTCGTTTGAGGGATGATGCGAATGCAATTACGGTATTCATCGCTCAGTGATATTAAGAAAAAAAAACATAAACATTGAAAAATAATTTACAACTTTCCGTAGTGGATAAGACGTTAATCCATCTTGAAAAATAGCAAGTGTACCGTTTGTTTAAACTTTTCCATCAGAAGTTAGTAAGCTAAGCTCTTCGTAATTTGATTTTAAAATGTGACGGGAAAAATCTTTTTAAAAACTGTGTCTTAAGCTGTCTCTTGGACAAAAAAATGTATTGCTTATAGTTAAAGTTTAATAGATTTTTTTGCCTCTTACGTTTTATTAAAATGCATATTAAAAAGATTTTTAGAGTAAAAAAAAAATCTATTCTTAATGAAGATTTAAAATTACGAGGATTAATTACTCTAACGACTTACAAAATTAAATATGAAAGATAATGGATCAGTTATTATAATGTACTAAGTTTAAAAAGGCATGACGTTATATTTCTTCCATAAAAAAATCCTCGGTCTGAATGTATGATGTCAATTTATCGTCTATTGCTTTTATAATGCGACAACGTTGTCATGATTCATTATGTCAGAGTTTACAGATCAATGGTTGAGTAAAACAAATCCTTTCGGATTTTATAATACAAAGCAGACTTGGCAAATTACGTAGTCGTTATTCCGATGGATTAAGGTTAACATTCGAGTAAATGACTGCAAACATAATGTTGTTTAAAACATCCCAGTGATGTATTGATGAAACAAGAATTTGTTTCAAATATACTTTTTGCGAATGTGAAGGTAATCCAAATTGAATTTGGAACCGCAATTCAATTTACATTCGTCGGGACTGAGTGTTTTATATATTTTGTTTCTAATTTCAAACGATGCAGTGTCTTTTTGTTTCATGATCTGCATGCTAAATGGCTTAACGATTTTCTTCTTTATTGTTGAAACAATAAGGTTGAATATTTATACAGCCAAAACAAAACACTGTAAACTGCTATAAACACAGACTGGCGAGCTTAAAAATCACTTTTCAAAAAATCACTATTCGAATGTAACCTTTTTGTGAGCTTGGCATATTTTATCCTGACGATTGTTTATGCCGCACATGAGGCAAGCAAGAAACCCGAGATCACACAGCAAAACACGATATCGCGAATGAAATTTATAACGCTGTAATATGTTTTCACAACTTTAGACTTTTTATAGGTCAAACAATATTTCTCTATGTAATAACATTTTCTAGCCAAGGATAAGATACATTGCTGCGATACTTATGAGCTCTGCTATCTCATTTTGAATTGGAGCCAATTCTCTTGTACTTCGCTAAATATCATTTGTTTCAATCTAATGTGTTTTGGTAAATAGAGTGTAGTAATTATGAATAAAGAGCTCTTGATATTTTTGGCAGTGAGTGAGGTTTACGTCGTGTGAATAAAAATTGAGCATGCTATGTAGTCGCTTATTTATTTGAGTAAGCTATTTTTAGTGATAGTGTAATATTTTTTAAAGCTTCTGTAAGATCCCACAACTGGGCAAAAGACTCCCTCTTCTTCTTTCAAACCTGTAAAAAACATGTATCATGAACTCTGGTGAAGGTGATGTGACTTAATTTGATTTTATATTCTTTTTTATTATTTTTAAACAAAGTTAGTTTTGTTTAAAATTTAAATGTAAGATGTTGGCCTAAATGTTTTAGAAAAAATATTGAGTCAAATTCATACACCTCGATGAGCTCGATGTGCGTTACATTTTCAGTTTATTTTTAGCGTTGTTAAAAGAAAAAATAAGTAAAATCCAAAATAAGCAAGTCCGAAAATCTGCTTACTCTAAGAGAAGAGCCTTGCCTAGAGACGACTACAATACATTTATTCCTGTGCCACATTATCTAAACAAACCGCAATTCTTTATTCCAGCCGACTGCACAATCCTGCTCACATAATCCTTTAGTCGCTAACTAAGACACCGAAGGGACCCCAGACCTTTTCTTTACTAACAAAACTGTATACAATAATACATTTAATTACTTCGCCCGTTTACACAAAGAAAGGATTATATACGGATAGGAGTAATCCAACATAGTATTACAATAGAATAGAATATGTACTTAATTTTAATCATTTAATTAAGATGGGATTATACAACGTTACGTACATTCACAGCTGGAATAAATTACTGTGTCTTTTTCACACCGATTATGTGTGAAAATAGGAGTAATGTGTTCTTAAGTAATATTTTAATAACGTACATTTCCACAACGCCATCTAGTCTCAAATTAAGTGTACAAGAGTAATGTGTCTTGTGCTATGAGTACTAGAAAACTGATAAACATAATTATTTATTTCTAAACACATACATATTATACAACGTTGATAAAAGCGAGAGGCATTAAATGAAACCACATATTCTGTATAATATATCATTATAAGGCTATACAACAAAAATCAAATCAATGTAAGCAATATTTTTATAATAACTTTCGTGAGGATGATTCATACTTAAAACGTTATAACGGTTTACTCACGCGTATTTATCGGGATAGCCCGACTAGTTTCGGACCCAACCGGAGCCAACTAGATAACTATGCCTATAAAACTTAGTCACCTAATCAGGAAGATACAGCATGTTCAAACTAAAAAAAAACTAAAAAAATATCCTGTGACTAAACTATTGCTTACATTGATTTGATTTTTGTTGTGTAGCCTTATAATGATATACAGAATATGTGGTTTCATTTAATGCCTCTCGCTTTAATCAACGTTGTAGATAAATTATACCCTGACACAGAATGATTGTACACATCACACAAACATTTGTCCTGGATGGGAATCGAACCCACGATCACTGGCGTAGCAGTCACGGTTACTTACCTCTAGACCAACAGACCATAACAGAAACAATTTTGCTTTTGACCAAGGTGTTACCTGAAAATGAATTTACCAACAAAATTTTAATATTTAATTACATTAAGTACACAAAATTAAACAGCACAACAATTGTTTTATTTAGGTTAAAGCCCACTTAACACTAATTGCCAAAGTTTGGTACACCACAATAAAACATGGATACTTTTAAAACTTATTAAGTAACGTTATGTTCTAGTTTCAAGTGCGCAAATGTAAAGTTGGTTTAATTGGCTCGCTATTGTTAGATCAGTAAACTTTAAATGCCAAGAAGAACAGGAAGTCTTTTTAAGATCTATTTTTGTTAAATTAATTTTGATGAACACCGAATTTCATTTCATTTAATCGTGCCTCGCCGTAACGTATTTAAGTATTTTGCGTCAAAACCTTCAACTACCAAATAGTTGACAAAGACACCTTTTTTTGGTTTCTTGTGGTGATTGAATCCGCAGTGTCATTAGCGTGGTGACCTATACTCGGTTACCGGTGCTGGACACAAAAAAACATATATTTTTTTTGTATCACTATAATATAAACAGTGACATTTCTCACATAACTCAAAACATCTACAAATCCAAGAAAATCACTACATCAAATAATAAAAGTAATTTCTGTATGTGAACTAACTTTTAAAAAGGAAACCAACTCAAAAGTTTCTTAGTAAATCATTCCGGCTGTAATAAATAGCGGCACACGTTATATAAGTTTGCTCTATGAGTGTTGAGTTTGAAGCTAAAATTGTGCAATAAGAAATGACAAATTGTCTCATACAGCGTACAGTCTTACACACAAGTTTCTATAGTGTTCGAAACTTTTATTGATGCTTTAAGAAAACTAAAACTAGCCAGTTATATGACAGTATCTTTCGCTGGGTGTACCGAACGTCGTGAAGTTTAGTGTTTCGTGCGATGTTTCAGAATTTGTTGTGACTTGAAAAATGCTTGAATGTAATATTTTGTTGAGTCTGGATACTTTAATTTCTTTTTTCTTTAACATTATAGTGTGTTGAGTTTTATTTAGTGATTGTTACTTTCATATATCTAAATAGTCTATTTATCAAGAATATAGTTACTGTAAAAGGATTTTTTTTTTATTTATATTTTTTTCTGTGTTGTGATTTATTTTGCAGAGTCAAAACGGCAAATTAATGACGAGACAGTGACTGCTGTAAGATTATAGCTGACATTTTTTTAATGAAAAACTAATTGTTTTTAAAGGTACACACTAGTATGATTAGGATTTAAAATATGACATAATTATATATTAATTAAATTATTGTTTTTCATAATCTCACAATTAATATTAAATTTGTTCGGATTGTTCACTTAGCCGTATAATCATTACTAGACAATGATATTGAAGTAATGTGGGCGTAAGCTTAAATACAAAGAACCATAGTAGGCTTTCATAAGTTTCATTCTGGGGCTATAAATATTTTATCATTGACTACATTATAATAGATTGCTCTTCGTGACAAAGAAAATGAGGAGAAAGCCTACGCGTGCCACCAAAATAGCTTTTTAATAAAATATCTAATCATAAGATTACCTTCGACATTGTAAAGAATTTTGATTAATTTAAACATTAAGTTTCTAAAATTACGAGTACATGTTAATGGTTAACTCACGTATATTTATCGGTTCAGCCCGACTAGATTCGGACCCAACCGAAGTCTCTAATCAGTCCGACATACGACACCGACGCAGCTCAAGATCAAGGACTTGCGTCTAAAACTAGTTATTACAATAAAATTATATTTCTATGACTCAGTCTATGTTGACCTGTAGCAAAGACACATTTAATATTCTACGTAAAATATTAAAGGTGTCAAAAGGAAATGTAAAAAAGTGAAAAATGAATTCAAACCACCAACAACCTAATTAAATTTTCCTCCACAAGTAACCTCATTGAAAACCCGCTGCAAATTAGAAGCAACCTAAAAACTCCAACACCATGCATCTGCAAAACCAATAAAAATAATTAAAGAATTTTAATTAGGGGCTTTAAGCCAAAGACGGCATTGTCCACAGAAATCTGAGTCTGGATCTCGACATCTCGACATAACTGCCTACTCCAAGGTGTAAAAGCGAATCAGAGCGTTTGAAGTCTTAGAGTCACAAGGGGAGAGCTGTTGACTCCCCCAGACGCACTCGCGGAGGGCCACTCAAAACATCAAAGCTGGGATTTCATACGCGCAAAGATAGTCTGCGGTACAGTTTTTATGTAATGTGTAATGACGGAGTTTGAGACGAGGAAAGGCTATATTTGCTCTTAGGATGTTTTTTAAGTTTTAAGGAAAATTTTTGGTGGAATATCTACACATCGTGTTCACATCTGTTTCTTTTTTTAAATATGGATGTGTAAGTGTAGAGTAGATGGCTCGTGGAAGTTAAATTGGTAGTGGCTTCATATACCTAAACCACGATATTCAGTTGAATCAGTATGTAATGTGCAAATTTAATAATTTTACTGATCATGGGTTAGCAAGTGTCTTTGGATTAATATCTATAGAAACAAGTTTTCACAATTTAAAAATCATTTTTATCCAATGGAAACAGGCATTTTTTTAAACATCTTTCAGAATATAACCAGACGCATTCTCTTATCTTTATTGCCGACACATGTTTAACAAAACTCCCATTCTGCACAAGTGATTTCAGTTATAATGTCACCCACAGAGGGTCTTACAGTGAGGGGTTGTGAGGGATTTCAAGCGCTGTTATCAGCTTATTGTCCCAACCTGGCTAGAAGAGGCAATTGACAAATCTCCTAGCCTTGCGTATTAGAAATGAGTTTACAATATATCAATCTCATAACAGTACAAGAAAAACGTATTATTTTTTTTATTTTGTAAAAACAAAAGAAAAAACGATTTTTTTTCAGTAACATGGAGCGTGTAATGTAAAGATCATATAAAAAGGATATACTTCAAACCTGAGGGCATAATGACATATTAATTGACCAAAAAAAACAACAGAGAAACCCTTACTTTTTTAACAAAAACAGTAATAATTAATGGAGAAGTTTGGGTAAAGATAAAACACTTTTTGTTCTGTTTACTTAAAAAAAATATTAACTTATGCTAAGGATTTCATAGAATTTTTCAACAATGCATATTTTGATACGAAAATACACTTCGTCGAAATGAAATAAATGGACGAAAATAAATTTTCTTTTTAAAATCTAGGTCGTTAAAAATAAATTACCCGCAATTTCCATGCAAAGTCACAAGCACATAACAATGGCAAAACAAAAGACAAGAGCCATCGTCACATAAAACTTTTACAAACTTTAGAAGACGAAACATACTCTTAATAAGTTCAAGAGGTAAACAAACTGCCAAAGATCATGTCATTGTACCTATTTGTCAAAAGTCTTGATCTTACAACTCAAGAAACGCCTTACCTTTGCTGCGAGATTTTTTTGGCTCGAGTACCTCACTGAGTGGCACTTGACAAGTTCAAACGATATATATCAGTCTGTGTAAGACAAAAATGTATAGGCACGAGGAATAAATGCGAAATAATTGACAAAATGTTTTGGGCTTGGGCCGAAATTTTGAGACTCATTGACATCTTAAGGTTTTCGGTAAAACTTCCCAGATGTCAAGTTGTTAGTTAAGTGCTGCTTATGCTGCGTTTGATCTTGTGCTAAACCATGTTATTGACATAGTTTAGATACAGTATGATCAAAAGAATTATGCCTTAACACTGATGTAAATATAATTACTTGTATCAATTTATGTTGTTGTATTCAATGTTTATAAATAGTCTCAATAACTGCAATTCACGAAGCTTAGAACTTTGATATCCTACTAAAATGCTTCTCAAATAGACATTGATAAATCAGCCTCATTGTCATTAAAACACATGAGAAAAATAACTTCCAAATCCAACCACATTTCAATCCGTAGAAAATGACGGTATATTAGCAAAGACAACCCCACATTTCCATCACCCCTTTCAAGTGTGGAATTCCGCGGCAATCCCCAATTATCATTCCAAACATCGGAGGATTAATTAAATTTCGCGTTACTATGAATTAATTGCTATGTAGGGAGTCTAATACACCGGAGTGAAGCTTCACAAGCGCCAAATTGGTTTTTACACGCTGACATACATTTTAGAATCTGATATTCTTGTTCCCTCGTTAACGAGTGAGTTACTTTAATTAAAAATTGTGTGCTGTGACGTTATGGTGATAGGATTCCGCTGTGTCAGTATGGTTTTGGAATTGTTAACGAGGCATTGTATGGTGTTTTGGTATTTAATTACATTTTGCTCAAATTTTGATCTTTTGGCAAATATTTTAAGAGCAATTATAATTTTTGGTAATTGCTATAGCTTTAAAAGTAACCCTTCTAATTCTCTTTCATCAACAACAAAAGTAATTGTAACAGATTTTTGTTCTTCGTCGAAAATAACGTAAAGGTTCACCGTCTTCTCAATTTTTTCATCCCTCTTACCTCTCACATCCATCTGATCCATCGTTTTAGCATTCTACTTTACATAACAGAAGCTGACAGCAATATAAATCATAATATTCCTGTTCAAGGAAGCTATCTTGTTTTGTGAAATTCAAATCAAAAGTCAAATTGCGCCACTCAATCTGCATATTCAGCCGTCTCCTAATCGGTTTTATGAATAATAAGCATGCGACGTTCAAAGCTTGTCATGATCAATACGCAAACTCCAGATTGACGCAATCACGTAATAAGCCTTGTTCCATTCTTATAGAGACCAGTCCGAAATAACGATAAGACTTACGTTATCTCCAGACGGTTGATACCTAAATAAAGCAGTGAATCAGGTAAAAAGTATTTTCAATTTGTTAGAAAAGATCTTAGCCAGTAAACATGACACCAATCTTAACGAAATTAAATTTCAGGATTCCTCTTCATGATACGCAAAAAATATGATTTGAATAATAAAGTCTCGAACTGATAAACCATTTGAATTGGTTAGTGAACGAATTATTTGTGAAATCACCTTGAAAGTATCGGATTTTCTACACGAAATTGCCTTAGCGCCAATAAAACCTGCCAATCTTTTCGAGATGTTTTACGAAAAATGTTGTGAATCTTATTAAATTAAAAGTTATTTGTAAGCAACTCCAATTATTGTCGGAAGCGTTCGCTTAATAACGTAAAAGCCGCTAAGCCCAAACGACCAGAGACCTAATGTGCTAATTATCACACCCTCACCAAAATTTCTCTTTTAGTGCGATTATCGTCCAGTCCAACTTAAAACTCATTTGGCTAAATTGTTACCGGACAAAATGTATGCCGATCTTTTGACCGCTTTTGAAAAGGCGTAAAACAAGGTTCAAGAAAGGTCTTGAGGATAAAAAAGGTTCTTGATAGGCCTGAATTCAAATCAAACATGATATTTTTCGTCTTAGTATGGGAAAATCATTGATTCCGACTATACGGTAATAAGCACTTAACATCCGATAGTTGATTTTCCCGCATCTAACACGAAGCTGCATATTTCATCAGCCATTCTGCCCACTACTGAATATGGGGTCTGGTATAACGTGAGGGGGTTGACAAATAACAATGTCACTAGGCTTGGCAGATGAATTAGTGCTTGCAATATAATGTTATGAGCGTTCACTTGGATTATTCCACGTCCAATTCTCATAGTCCATTTGTTACCTTTATTCTTGCATAGTATAAAATTGGTTGACGTATTCTTGCCTGAAAGCAATAAATTTCTTGTAAGCGACAGTTTTATGTCCAATTCAATATTTTAAGCTTGGCAAAACAGGGTGCTTTATATTGAATGGGGTGACCTGAGGCTCAGTTCTATCTGGGGTGATCAATATTGAATTTAAGGCGCAGTGTACTTTCTTATTTGTCTTTAAATAAAAACCCCGCCTTTTAACATATAACGTTGCTATATTAATAGAAATATTAAAGTTATCAGAAAATGAAAAAGCGCACTAAGTAATTTCATGTTTTTTTTTTTTTGATATTTTGTATAAATCATGAAAAAAGATATCAAATACTACACCACCATTTAAGAAGATATCGTGATAAATTAATACAAACATAGAGCTTGGCAAACGGTTTATAGGCAGCGTAAATCAAATGTATTTCCTTAAATTATTTATTACAGAATCTCTCTGGTGCTATAACTTTGCGGCGAAATTGAGTGGACAAGGTTTATTGCCGGTTTCATCTTCTGCTCTGTGATTAACTAATTGCTTAGTTAATACACGAACATTATCGTTTTCATTCACTTGATATTTTGTTATCTACTGTTTCGGAACATTATTTTGACGTTGTTAGAAGTGTATTGTGTAGTGAATGTATTTTTTTTATTTACGGGTGATTAAGAATGATTTATTTTTAATCAGTATCTGGATACTAAAATATTGATTTTTGAATTCATGTTAGAGCACAATAATAGGTATATGTATGTCGATAATTTTATTAAACAAGAGTCAACTTATTTTATCCGTTAAAATATAAAGCTGCATAATAATATATGTTCAACTACTTAAATAAACCACGATTAATGATACGAATGATATTCTACTCAAATGAATGGACTTAATAATTATTAATCATTTTGCAAATGAAGCTACCTTATAAACGGAATATGGAAATAAGATGTTAATAGAATTACAATGTGTGCAAAAAGGAGTTAGTCTGAAATTATCAATTTGTTATTGAGATTAGTGTTACTTTCATCTTATTAATTTTGAATGTTTGCAGCACTAATTTGGACCAGACATTAAAATTCAAGACAAATATTTGTTAGGTCAGTATTTTAATGATTGTTTTGAGCCAAAAGTTTAAAAAGTTTTGTTTTGTATATTTCAGTGAAAATCAACCATGAGACAAAAAATGCACTTACGGTATTTTTTTTTAAGTAAAAAGATAACGGAAACAACAAGTATGCTGACGGAACTACTGGGCGTAAGAAAGGTAATAAACTAGACAAAAAACACGTCAAAAATAGCCACCAAATTTTCGATAATGTATGCACTAATATGCCACCTGTCCATAAATATTTTTTCGACTTATAAGGGAACACTTCCATGTAACTAAAGAAAGGTCTCATTAAAATGGAAAGGGTAGACCACTAGACCCGAGATTTTCGGATCAATAAAGAACTAATTAGGTCGGGATGGGCTTTAAAACTTTTGTGATTCATGAACTCGACAAATTGGGGATCTATTGAGGCTTGTTATTATTTCATTTTTATTCATCGTTGCTCGGCAATTGCCGCGTCTAAAAATTAATCACAGGGTGTTAATATAAGAAGGCTTGTTCTAACATTTAACACCATCAACATTAATTTTAGCTCTGATTATTATAGCAATCATTGTATTGAAATTTTTTGTACTTTTAGTGCAAAAAATCACGCCCAAAATTTATGGCAACACAACGCCGTAGCTGTAAAGTAATTTAAAATTATAACGAAGTGCGTTGGACAGGTTAATTATTCAATTAAACAATCTGCGTTCTCCTGGGCAAATTCGGAATTTGCATAAAGGTCAATCAAAGCTCGATCGGAACCGTGATTACTGGCGGAGAGGATCCCAAGTTTACCGTATTTGAATAGGTTTTGTTTGAAATACATCCGTGTGTACGCAATAAAGAAAAGGCCTTATTAGTTTCGGTCTATATTCGCATTTTCCTTTGACTATTTTGATCCTCTTTTTGTATTGGAATGATAAAGTAGATTGTATTTCTTTGTTGTGTCATACCAAAGTACCCAACGTTTTATCATATTTTGTGTATGTCGACTTTGTGAGGAGTTTCTGGATATTGTAGAAGAAATAAAGTAGCATAGTATTATTATTACTTTTCTTCGGGACCCCAAAAATACATATGAAATGTAGTGGAACAGCTTATAAATTATTCTTAGGGAAAAAATAAGTCCGATGAAAATGAAACAAGCTTCTCTGGTTTCAAGTGAAAGTAGCAAAGTGTAAGAAATATCTAGATGGACCTAAATTTTACTTTATGACCTTCAAATGCTGTACATTATCGGTATTCTTATCTAAAACAGAAACTCGTACTGAAATTACAGACGACCCGGCGTCGTTATATAAGTTGTTATAAAAAATTCGCCGTCAAAATCTATAGCCATATTCGAGTCGACGGTGTCGTAATGGAATTTTAATGAGAATTTCAGCTGCTCCGTGTAATTTCTTTTTTTTTTGCCCTTCGCCTGAAATAAAAGAACGGCATTTATTGGAATCGATAACAGACTCATTCGGTCTCTGAAGATAATGTCGACAATCGTGACCTTATTTTTATTGATTGGTCTTTTTCCCTCGTCAGATGTTAATAGTCTTTTATGATTGTAATCCTCTTGCAAATTATTGCAATGACGTGGATTCGAAATTTTAATTTGGTTTACATTGGTTCTGGGTCTGTAACTTTCCCGAATTGGAAATGGATCCGATGACTGGGGACTGTTCCGGATTGTGTCGTTATCTTCCTGATCAGATTTTTTTGATTGAGTTCAACGTTGTTTTTGTTGTGTTACAAGAAAAGGGTAATAAAGCACTTTTGTTTTGTATCTATAGATTTTTTCGGATACTGTCAACCATTGTTATTTTTGATTGCTGCATTTTTGTTTTGATCACACGATGGTTACGTTATAAAGCTGAAGATGAGTAACAGTGTAGTGTTTCCATATAAAATTCTAATACACCATAGAATTTGTTACAAATCCAGCTAGCTTTATCACATTTTTTTACCCGTTTGCTGTCAGATTGTATAACATTGATTGACGTTGATCAAATACAGCTAACCATCCGATTCAATATACCTACACAGTTCTATTTGTACAATTCACTTGTCACAAAACTTGAGCTGAAACAAAAAAAAAATATTTTTAGTAACATTGCCTAAAATTCAGATCAGCTTCGTATATGCGAAGTGGGCAAAAAAAGCCCTGAAAAAGCTATAAAATTGTCAACAATGGGATCCTTGGAGAGCTGAATACACAAAAGTGTTAAATAAACTGGGGTTCGTAAGCAAGCTTTATCTCATAGCAACAGACGATGATACACAAACTCCGCAAATCTTTGGAATTTTTAATCACGAATATACATTATTATACTTGGTAATCAACGCTTTCCTGTTCCTAACGCGAGTGCGTAGTGGATTATTTTCATTAGCTGGATGTTTCTTTTTGTTAAATCGTGTTATTTTTGGTTTAATTAGTGTAACTGAATTACACTAATACTGGTCTTATATTTAAAAATGTCACATGTCTGAAAATTTTAACATGTCCATGGCCAGAATTAGATCTTTTGTTAAATCGTGTTATTTATGGTTTGATTGGTATATAGTATTTCCACATTTCAGAGATTTCGGTCTTATATTTATACTCATGTCACATGTCTAAAAGTTTTAACATGACTATAGTCAAAATTACTAAATCTGCAATTTTTGTCTGCTTCAATTTTTCAACTCTAAATTCGTTGTTCCTCTGAAACGATTGTAGGAATATTGTCTTTTAGCTTTTCCAAGCTGTTTCCTGTGACTGGTAGCAATCCTTCCAAATCTTCACGGACGTGTCTGCGGGACACAGATAGTCTTGAGGGGCTTGCGACCGATGCGGGATTTATTTTGGAATTGTCTTGGAATGGAACTTGGTGGGTAAAAATACCACCTGCGGGAAGAAAAAATCTGTTGTGAAAGTTTTATTTTGTGTTGTTTCTTAAGAACTTATTATTATAGAATTTATAACGATTTTCGTTTTTATAATAATAAATTAAATCTTATTTAACAATTGATCTTTACGGTAATTTTTGGTTGGATATTTTAAGGAACTACCAAAATAATTTTTTGCTTAAATTAAAGTTAGGGATTAAAGATTTCAAATTATCGTAAATACAACTGTCAAAAGTACCTATCACTTTGATTTTTATTTGAAGGTACTAACTCCAAGTTTTATCGAACTATAAATAACATTCACGTCAAATAAAACACAAAAAACACCTCCACGTATTCAATTTGAATGAAAATTTTCTATAACAAAATTTCACTGGAAATTCAAAAGTGAGATGAGAAATTTCGTGAAAGCCACGGTACATAAGTATTGGACCACTTGTCACGCGTACCCTGGCACCCAGGGGATGGCTTCGCAAAATTCGACCAGGGAACATGGGATTCCATTTGCCTATCCCCTAAAAAATTCAAAAGCCAAAAACAATTTTAATGTAACACGAAAAGTTATGTTAAGTGAACTTGGTTTATTTTGAACAGAAGGATATTTATTTTTATTTGTTTGTTTAATAGCTAGAAGCGTGATTGTTTTGTCTTCGCAAGCGTGTTTTTTTTAATTGTTACATAGATAAAAACAAAGTCGCTTTCCATTGTCTGTTTGTTCGTATGTATGCTTATCAATTTCAAGAAAAAGTTCGATATATGTATATACATCAGTATTGCATCCATGCGAATCTAAAACCGGTCGCTTATTCATAATAGAGTTAACATTTTCTAATAATACCATATTTTTTGAGTTATGACAACATAGCAACCGCATAGTACTTACGAATAAGCTTAATATAATATAAGAACCAAAAGTAGAATTCGTATAAGGAAAAAATATCAAGTCTATTTATGGCAGTCATAAAAAGACAATAAAATACTACACCCCATTGTACATTACCGTTCTTTCTATAGGAACCACATTACAATACTCTTCATGAAGTAGGCATTCCTCAAAATATTATGCTGTCATCCAAAATAATTTACAGATTCTTTAGCATAATGTGAAGTACACACTTATACAGTGCAAACTGAATAATCTCTTAACATAGATAGAGTATTCTTAACACATTGACTGCCAAGCAACAAAATATGTAATGTTTGTCGGTCACCCGGTGACCCCCACGGCGTACAAAAGCTTAATTGCACACTACGTAAATAACAGATTTGACAAACGTAAAAGTTACATAGTGCCATGTGTGTACCAAACATTTCATGTTATAATTTATTTAGATCTAAACATTTAATGGTTTGCTGGAGGCACTTGGATGTTTGATGGAGAGACGCACAATTCAGAGAAAAATGGCAAAAAGGAAAAGACCTATAAATAGCCACCTGTGGTTAATTCCGGGCTGAAATGTTAGTAATGATCAAACAGTTGAGATGAGAAACATTACTTTTAGACATTATTTTAATCTATACCCAAATGACAAGGTTTACTGATTGATATGGGAATAAAGGAATTACCAATTCACGGTATTACTGAATGACACTGATTCTCTGCATTCGAACAATGAATGGCATAGAGCTGCATGCACAATAACTGCTCTATGGATATCTGAATTTGAATACCTAGTGGATAAGTGAATGGATGAAATGGACTCACAGAGTAACGAATTGCGACTGTTTATTACGATGTCAGACTGAAATCTATAATAAGCTTTTAAAACTATCTTTGGAGATAGACACAAAAGCAAAGTAGCAAATATTTAGCTCCATTCACAGTTTCAAAAAGATTGTGAATAATTTTTAATTATATAATAGTATTTTTTTTATCTTTAATAATGACTAGCACGTTTTTTGAAAAATGTTATTCAAAGCTTTCGCGATTTTTTTTTGTTTACTGACAATTGTTTACACTAATCATACTCAAGGAAACGTATTTGAAAAAGAAAGGACAGTGTAACAATTTATTAGATATAAATACTACATATGTAAATATAAAATAACAGTTAAACAAAAGCATTCAATTAGTCATACTGGAATAAACGCGTAACATGCATTTACGCGTTATTTCCTCATTTAATATTGTAGCTCTAAAGAGCTACTACAGCTATGTAAAAAAGTAGTTTAAAAACCACTTTTTTGCATAGAAAATTGTCATTTTCCATTTTTTTTCCATATGAAACCCGCCTTACACAATACCAAGAAATCAGTTATCAACAATCCGATATGACCAGTACACACGACGAGCTAAGTAAACGCAGGTTACTGTACGCAAAATGTTGGCTCAACTAGCCTTATTCTTCACAATATTCGCTTTTATAATCCTAGAAAACAATAAAACGAATTCTTTTAAAACTGTAGCAGACCTTAAGAATCAGTATAAGAAGGTCGAAAAGGAAGAGTTCAGTACATCAGATATTTGGGTCGGTAAAGCAATGGATTTCGTGTACTCAAATAAAACCATTATGAGTTTGCTTGCGAGGGAACTGTGGAACGTAGGATCAAAGGCTATTGATAAAATTGTGGAAGTAAAGGACAAGAGAAAGCGTGAGTCTTTTTTATATTTTTCTAGAGTATTAATTTTTTGGAAATCAATCAGTCAATGCAGTATTGTCACCTATCTTGCGGAAACAACGCATCACTATATGAAGTTAAATTGCATATTTTGTCATTTTTTTTACGTTTTGTTTTATTTTTGTAATAGCTATCATATTACTATGATGACGTAAGATTTAACTGCAAATTAGAACACCGTCAAAATAAAATAAAAAAATGTTTTTTTGCAACTAGCAGACGATCAATATTATTAATTCTTTTTTACAAAGTTAGTATTTATGTTTTGTCTACCAAATAGATTTAATGTGACGCTTGATGGACGCTGCATTGATGGATTTTAATTAAATTGATCTAGGGAATCGTTTACTCGAAATTCAATGATTGGCAAATCCCTAACAATGTCTTTGTTTTCCATAAAAATACTAACGGTTTATTCATAAGTAATTTTAGTATGGATTTACTTATTATGATCATTTCCCAAAAATACATAACAGTATATTTATTTAATAAACATCTTATTAAAGTAGACATGTTAAATAAATGACATTATTTCTTTTCAGAGGCTTCAACACATCCACCACCACACTGAAATGTTACTGATAAGATGCAAGAAGTGGAAAAAAATATGCTATTGTTAACTAAAGAAGAAATTACAATAAATAAAGACTTAATTTCGGAGTGTCGTTTATCCTAGTTATTAGGAAATTTATACTCGTACAATTAAAAACAGCCTTACATTTTAATTTATGTGAATAAATATTTTATTTTAATTAATAAAGATTTATTTTGGATGAAAATATTATGTTTTTAGATGTAACATTAATTTCTGCATTTTTATTGCCATAACCTAGCTAAACATTCAACGAAATTATTAATTACTTGTCTGTGTTGAGAAGGCCATATTGTTTTGTGAATATTAAATGAAATCAACGATAAAAATACGTTTATTTTATTATAACCATAAAATGTTTTATTGACTATGATTGAAAGCAAATCCAATCCAAAACCCAACTATTTTTATTCTAAAAATCCATCTTACTTTAAGTGCCAAATCTGAGCCTCCTAGAAATAATATATAATGTGTAAAGTTAAATTAAATTATAAAATTGAAAAAAAAAGGTATTGTTTAATTATTCAATAATATTAAGTCATTCGTTAGTTATGTTAATTAGTGTGCTTACACCCTTACTTGCCTAGTTAACATAGTTAATAACGTATTGAGTCCTGTTCAATGAAATGAAGATTTATTAGCCAAAGCCTAAATCACTCAAATCCCCGTCCCTATCTCTAACTCCTTACGTAGGCCATAAAAAGGTAACATTGCATTCGAATGGAAAGCGAATAGAAATCAACCTTCAAATATTTAGAAATACACTCTTTTAGTTAAGTGACGAAACTTTGACTTTATTAATTCAGAAGTGATTGCCTACAGGTTCAAATCGTCACTCTTTCTTTTTATTTACCTTTCTTTGGACCATTTACGGCACAGTCTACTTGCTCCTATAATGGAGTAACCTTTGGCCAATGGTGACACTAACATGTCCCGTCCCGTCTTACAAGAACTGGCTCTCTATTTCCAACTTCGGATAACAACGCTCTAGAATAATTCTATGGGCTTAGCTTAATATCAAGTAAGTATACTGCGATTTATAGCATTTTGGCTATCAAGTCTTAGATTAACCTGTTGGTATAGTGGTTAGCGGCTCTGGCTGCTAAAAATGAGTTCGTGGGTTCGATTCCCACCCAGGACAAATCTTTATGTGATAAGCATGATTATTTGTTCTGTGTTTGAGTGTAATTTATCTACTAAATGTATGTATTGAGAAATTAATTTTGCATATCTTTATCAGTTATCTAGTATTCATAATACAAGCTACTCTCGTATGTTTAATAAAACTAGATGGCGCTGTGTAAATGTTAAAAAGAAAAGAAGAAGGATATCTACAAAACATCAAGACTGTAGCAAGAAAAGTCTTTGTACTCTTCTCTGTATCTTGTCTCACTGTTGACGGAGCCTGTCGCAAAATTATTCTAAATTACCATTTAATAATTTTAAGAAATTTACCGACGAAATCAGTTTGAAATTTTTAAAAATCTTGAGAACCTAAAAGGACCCCCAAGTTTGATTGGAAAATTTGTATTAAAAATACAATAATTGATTATCTTACAATTTCTCGATTCTTTATTGCGTACCATAATGTATATAGGTTGATAATATAAATAATTTACAAAGAAGGGATTTCTTGGAAGTCATCAAATTTCGCCGTCAAAACTATCGCAAACACTTCCATCAACATTACAAGAACAATACGAATAAACTGCATTTGTTTTGATGCTAAAAAAGACAATAAGTACCATACACACTTAACAGATTTAGACTAAGAGTTCACCAGAACTGGTCATCATGCAGTCAAGAGCGATCGTGTTTTACGCGAAAACAGTTGTATTAATAACTGTTTCTATATTTATCACCGAGGCTGTCACAGATGTGTCCAGTGTAAAGGATTTTATTATTAGACCAGTTAAAAAAGGCTCTTATCGTGATGCGAGCAAAAGGGCTTCTACTACTGCTATGGATGTTTGGTACGGCAATAGAACGATGATCGACGTTTTGTCCAGAGAATTTTCGGGAATCGTGCATAGAATGTCAACAAGACCTGGTAAGTTACCTTAACAGCGTATGAATATAATATAATTAAAGATTTCATTTAAAAAAGAAGCCATCAATTTAGTGTTTGAGATATTATGAACGTTTGTAATGAGACAATGCCTTTCAAATATTGCCTTATACTTTTACTGTGTTACATTAGCATCATTTAGTATTATATGCAACCAAATCTTACTTACAAACAGTTCTTTTTTTTCTAACAACGATAGAATTTTCTTACTATTAAAGATTTGCATAATTTTAGATGTAATCAATATTTCAATGATATAATTATTCTAATAAATATTTTTATATTTCAGCTCGATCACCAAATCTGTATACAATAGAAAAAGGTAACGATAAAATATCGAAGACTGATACTTACGAAGGGACATCGTACCAAGTCTCAAAAGTAGAAATTAACTTCTTCAATAGTTTAAACGAAACGATGCACACGATCAAACTGATGCCATTGTCACATCCACCACCAAACAAAACGGCCGTTTTTAAAGTTCTTGAACCTGCACCTAGAAGTGATGACTATTGAGAAAATTTGATGATAAATAAATCATCATCATCATCATCTTTCTGCCCTTATCCCATTTTACTTGAGGTCGGCGCAACACGTTTTTTTCTTCCATTCTCCCCTATCAGACGTCATATAATAAATAAATTATAATAAATTACAAAAATAATGGTGATTAACGCATGGCACCGTACGTTTCTGCTGTAGGTGATGATGATGAAGATGTGAGCATCACTTGACCGTATCACGTAGGCCATACGGCATCACTTGTATTAGCTATCAGCGCATTAGGACATCAGGCATTACATGCGCAGAGCATGCGCGAGCGATCCCGCGACTCCGGCTTTGGCAATAGAAAAGGCCCGGGGTGTTTTTGGTCGGTGTGAGTCCGACATATCGCCACGCCGTGCCCTCAGCGCTGGTTGAAGTCATTGGAGTTTCACCCCGGAAACCAAAAAAAAAAGCACATCAGACATTTTCTTAAAGGTGAATGCGACATGAGGTCTATACCGCTTACCACGACGGTGCGTGGTGCCGTGCGTTAATTCACCTAAGTATTGGGAATTGAATCGCTTCAATTATCTTGCGTACAGTACTTTTAATTATATAGGAAGCATTTCTACTGGTTTTTAAAACCTTGGTAGATGCAACCATTTAAGTATTTAAATAAATTTTTGTTAATTAGAATCTGTTTCTTCCTTTATTATTATATTGTCGTCTTAAATAAAAATAAATTGTATAGGTATTTTGAAAAATAAGAGACATTAAAATATTTTTTGATTATTGTCTTTCTTAAAAAAGGGTAATTAATTAAATGGAGATTGTATCCAATTTAGCCTTTTATATTGTTTTTTGACCTTGGAAATGACCTTAGCGATTTATGCTCTAGTATCTACTAAGACCGGTTTGGAACACAATAAAATAATATTTTTGGAATGGCAACTAAATCCTATTAATGGTTTTGATGTATTATCTCTAATACATTATGTTTTCCAATAAAAAATAAACTGAATGACAAATGCTACTGTCGAACTAGCTATGCACAGACTACAGTCTAGTACCTAATCTAAAAAATCTTACCTACTTATTAACTCCCAATATTAAAACTACACTTAACAATAATGCATTTACAGTTAAAACTAAACTTATATGCTGATAAAATAACATTAACAATTTGCTTGATAAACTAGTGCATTGGTAGGATCGTTGGACTGCCAAGTCAGAGGTCTCGGGTTCAAATCCTGGCATGCACCAAAGTCTTTTCGAATTTTCGTATTTATCACTTGCTAAAATCGGTGAAGAAAAACATCGTGAGGAAACTAGTAATTGCTGAGAAATTATCAAGTGTGTGTTCAGCCAGACCAGAGACCTGAGGGTCGGCTTTAAAACTCTGACACCAGTATGATAACCACATGTTATTATGATAAAAAGGAGACCAGGTCAATTTATCACCAAGAATATTTTTTCGAATTATTTTGTCCTTTAGGACTTCATAACTTTTCCACAGTTTTGAAGTAGGTTAAAAAAATATGCAGGATAAACTACACACAAAAATATCAATTCTAAGTTTTTATGTCAAAAAAAAAAAACAATAGGAATTAAATGCATGTATTTTTAATCGTTGTTAATATGAGTAAAAAGCATAAATTAATATAAATCCTGGAGTGTATTTGTCACATTTTTTTCCTCAAGACCTTTTTCTTATAAAAAGGTGTTGGCGTTGAGAATATTAAGTCAGTCGAGTTAAGTGAGTCTGAGAAGACGTCAACGCGAAAAAACAAAATGTCAAAATCATATGTTGTGTTGTTGTTTTTATCACTTTTGGTGTACACATTGGCTGCCCCAAGTAAGTGAATATAAAATCATTGACCTTTTAAACGCGAACGTACTAAGCCTGTATATGCTGTCAACTGAGCGATGATACTCCGTCGTTTTATGTACAAATTCGAATGACATACCACACGATGATTTATGAGTAATTGGTGAACATACTGTCCGTGTGGTGTCCGGACATAAAGAATAGCGCCACCCCATATCCTCCAATGGGTGTCGTAAAAGGCGACTATTGGATTTAACCCAGTGCACTGTGTCTAGCACCTTGGGTCTCCCAGAGACGGTCAACTCGAAATAAACCCGGTATTGATGTAGCCGTAAGCACCTGCAGCGAATCCGACTCCACACGTAATGACTCGTCGTTCCTGTGGGTCTAGTCGGTGACGCCGAGAGAGTGGTGTAGGTCTTGGGAAGGCCTGCATTATCTTAATTGCGTCCCAGGCGATGCAGCATCCGTGAAGAAATTAACACGGCTGCTGTTTCAATCATCTGTCATAGATGCTAGAGGCCAGTGATGATGATGGTGAACATACATAATAATATTATGTCGGAGCCTCGTGTTTCTTTTAAGTCAGTTAAAAATGATAAAACAAAAAACGCACTAAGAGAGACGCTCAGTTGTTTTGAACTCATGAGCTCATCTCTTTGTGCGTCGCCATTTTGGATTAAATGGTGGCGTTGCGATTGCCAGTATATGACATTACAAGTTGAATAGTTAATTTGACAAACCATTTTTTCAGGTGAAACTTCTGGCACAGCAAACGCTTCTGAAGGCAGTATTGCTGCGGGTGTCATAACTGGTGGCTCGTTTGGAAAAGACTCTTTTCAAATATCAAAACCTGCTGAGAAGCCAAGGTGAGTCAAATAGTTTTGTTGGAAGTGACGACTTTAAGTTAAAGGAAAAATGTTATTTTCATACAGTGATTATCAAAATTAACATTTTTATTTCTATTTATGAAGTTTATTGGGTGTGCATATTTAGTAGGTGGTAGTAGTAGTATCTCATCTATGAGCAACGTGTGTTAAAATGCTTAAAAAAGGGACATAATTAATAACTTGTTTAAATTATGTTAATGTCAAGACTGGTGCAAGTCTGACAGGTTACGAACATTGATCAACACAAAAAGTAAACATGAGTTTTACAATTAAACACAATAAATTTGTCAACTCTGTTTAGTTTCGTACAATATAGAATTTGGATTAAAACAATAGTTTGCAAGAGCTATTAAATCTGTACGATATCCCTGATAGTGCCTTCTGATTTGTTATTCAGCTTACTTACGTGTATTTATCGGGAATGCCCGACTAGTTCCGGGTCCAACTTAATGAGCTTCTTTATTCTTTAGTCCTTTTTTAATGAGATAATGCGGCGTCGCGGTCACGAGTCGAACTAACTTCGTCAACCGCATATATCATTCTTCGGCATTCCCGATAAATACGCGTGAATGAACCGTTTCAAGAGAGAATACCAACATAAAAATACATTTTTTTTTTGTTGAAACTCATTTTTGTCTGCTGGTGGGGTATATGTAGGTATCAAAAGTGGTTTATGCTCTTTCTTGTACCTAAATCAAGCTGATTCCATAATAACTCGTCAAACTCGATTGACTTGTTTTGAAGTGAATATGCAAAAAAACTCACCTCCTTTTCAATAATTGTAGGATATGTAGAAACTTTTACTTATAGTTGTATGTTTATTTACAGGTGCGGGCTAGTGCAAGGCTTCATATCAATATTCATCCCAATGAACTGTGCGTGAACAAGATTGTGGCGGCGTTTCATATCAATTACCTACAATGATGATTGTAGGTGATTGACAAGAAAAGTAAACGGCCTATCACCCCTTGAAGAAATATTTTTACAGTTATGGGAGAAAGACGGCACTCTACGCCGTAAATTGTGCTGTGGTGATAGGTCTTTAGGAAATCAAGGTTATTCATAGTTCAGTCTTCATTCTTCACAGCAAAAACTTGTATCAATTCGGCCTTTCAATTGTTTTATTTAAATTAATTAAAAAATGTTTAAGATAAATCAATGTTAATATAAATTTGTCGTGTACATCATTTTTTTTAAGAAATAAATGAAAATCAATGTTGAATAATTATTTTATTATGATTTATGTATTGAAAACTCTTTGAGATTGGCATTTAGATCTAAAGCACTTAAAACTGTTATACGGCTCAAGTTACAAATTCATGACAATTTTATCGACAACATCAACATTATTAATTTTATTATTTTGGGTCATATTTAATTAAACAAATAAAATAATAACAATTGGGGTAAGGGCAGGGGAATGATGATTTAATTGAACATAAAATCATTGTTGGAAAAGTCGTGGAATCAATGGCATTGGTCTGGGTTCTGGATTGATTTGAAAACTTTCATTTCCAATTTCGGAGTTCGATATCACGCCGACACTGATGCTGCCGGCTGAAGCATTCGATGAGCCGGACACTGAAGACTCATCAGCTTCATCTATTTGAATTAAAATGTATTACTTAAAATGAAAAGATAAATTTTCCTCAACATTCCCAGAACGCCATCTAGTCTCAAATTAAGTAAACGATAGTAACTTGTGTTATGAGTACTAGATAACTGATAAACATACTTATATATTTCTAAATACATACATATTATAGATAAATTACACCCAGACACAAGACACAGAACGTCTTGTGTCGTGCTTATCACACAAACATTTTCCTGGGTGGGAATCGAACCCACAACCCCCGGTATAGCAGTCAGGGTCACTAATCACTAAACCAACAGGCCCGTCTAAATGAAATGAAGTCATTTATTCTGTGAGCAGGATAATAATATCTCTTTTACACGTCTTAAATACTCATATATTTCGAGCTCACTGGATTCGACATTTCCTTACTGACTACCCTGAGAAGAAATGTCGAATCAAACTCGGGGGACCCTGTCTCAAGTCCGGACAGTAATTATATAATTGCTGTTACCTTACATGTTGATAAAATAAAGAAGCGGGCTTATCACCAGCTCTTAAGCAAAATCACAGTTAGGCTTTAGACAGACGGACTGCATTAAAACTGCAAATTGCAGTTCAAGGGCAAGGGTTTGAAAGCAGTTGACACGACTGCAATAGAACTGCGAGTGCAGTCGGTGTGCAGTTGAAATCTAGTCAGTCTGTCTAGAGCCTTAATTAATACAGTAGTTTTAGCTCGGTTTTTCGGTACTTTAAGAACTCACGAATAAGTACATTCGTTTTCTTTTCAATACAACTTACACTTAGGATAACATTAACCAGACAATCACAAAAAATAAAAACTATGTAAACAAACCTGCTCCAATACATGTAGAAACTAAAAGTGCGAGGGTTAAAAATAAAACGTATTTAACGTAAGCTGACATCTTAAACAAAACAGTCTCTCTTCGTAAACGTGATTCTACAACTAGCTACTTGGAAGTACTTATTTATTTCCCAGTCATTTATTTTAAGATAATTTCAAGTATTAGAAATTTGTTCCACTGAATATATTAAAATACGTTTATGCTTGATAACTAATCATATAGATGGCTGCACAGGATGAAACCAAGAACTTTCTTTTTGTGCTAGGACAAAAATGATTATGAGTTGTCCTTTTTGAATCTATGAAATTTTAACCAATTTCAATAAAACTAGAAGCAGTACCAAATTTGGATGTGTGAATTTTTTTATGTTTATTTGCATATAACTTCATTGCTTGCCCACTGTTTTTTTCCTAGCCTGTAGTTTACCACTGCTGGGCAAAGGCGTCCCCACATCCTTCCACGCAGTCCTTGCGGTGTATGTTAAATTCATCCCGCCAACGCAATTAGAAATTGTTGCTGTTTTTGGAAAGGTTATACTTCCCACATAGACCAATAACCAAGTTATAATCTTGGTGATGGATTCTTGGCTAAGTCGAGGAAAATTAGTATAGCGCTTTTGGTATTATTTACACCAAGTGAAGCATTTGCGTTCAATAAAAACCATTCTACCATCAGATTTGATGATGAACTTCAAAATGTTGCAAAAGTCGGTTTTAGATTTTTGTAAAAAGAAACATACATTCGAACATCAGCCTGTATAACATGATCATTTGACGGTCGTTAACACAGGATAAGAATGCAAATTATGAATTAATTCGAGCTAAAATTACCATAGATACTATGCCAAAAGTAATTTCAGTACCTACTTGCTTATTTTAAATTAGAATATAATAAAACATACTGTAAATTTGTCTGGATACATAATCACCAAATGTTTGATTGATGGGTCCTTCGCCTTCTGGTCAAATATTTAATATAATTTATTGTTACTTACCTTGTATTACCAGAAGTAACACAAAACTTTTAATAGACTAGTATTTTGCCTGGCAGTGTACATAAGGTATAGGGTGGAAAAAAAGAATATGTGTCACTACAACGGTAGGCCCGTCGGTTAAAAGAAAATTTGAAAGTGATATTTACAATACAATTAATTGAAAATTAAAAGAGGAATAATATTTCTAAAACAAGTCCCTCACCTTTTATTATTACTATGTCTGTTATTAAAAGCCGGAGAGATAAAATTATATAATTTACTTTATGTTCGCATCGATAAAAATAGTATTTAGAATGTTATTTTTATTGTCCTGACCTTGCTATCAATTATATATGTTTTGGAGGACAATCTCAAAAAGTCTAAATGTCATTATATAATAGATAGATTAATTAGCATTTCGTTTTTGATTGAATCTAATTATGATTGCTTTTTTGTACAAAATAAACTAGTTTTAGACCGCTTCAACTTTGTGAATCTTTGTCACTGCATATACCAAGCAACGTAAATTAATTAATTTATATGAATATATTTAAAAATACCAGCCTTTAGATGTCCCACTGCTGAACAAAGGCCTCTTTCCATACAGGGAAGCTTTGAGCATTGATCACCACGCTAACTCACTGCAGTTTTCAGATTCCAATATTTGAAATCCAGGTTCTTTCACGACGTTCTTATTCACCGTTTGTCAATAGCGTCTTAAAATAATTAAGAAAGTACACATAACTTTGAAAAAGTTGCCTGCGCGGCGGATCGAACCTGCACCTCAGCAATACAAATTCAAACATACAACGGCAAGGGCACCACTACACTCTAAATAAAATAAAAATCTTACTGGTGTTTACAGGGCTTTCATAAAAAAAAGGTGAACAATAACAAACTGTTATTTATTGTACTTTTCTTGACATGATGATTACACGAAATTGACACAAAACGATGGTAGCAGCGATTGATTAAATCACGCACAATTCATGGGGACGAATATTGAGATGAAACTTTGTACTATCCCACACCTGCAAATAAACACCATTATAAGGATACATTTTAAAACATCTTAATTTAAAAAAAATGAAAACGTGACTTGTTTTTGATGCACATTCACGTTAAAACTACTGAATCAAATTTGGTGAATTAATTTAGACTACGAAAAAGTACAAAATACAACAATCGAAGTGATCAATATGAGCTTTGATAAATTTTAATAATATTTTTTTTTGTATCGATCTACGCCAGCCTTAAACTATTTTTGATACACTAAAAACTGCACAATATATGAACCGTGAAACACATAAAAATTAAAACATACATTTTAGTCAAGACTAAAAAGTTTTTATTATACTCACGGTGGAGGTTTTTCGGGATTCTTTATTGCGAAACTGCCTTCGCCAAATTGGGAAGAGCCAGAAATAGTGCCGGCACTAATACTGCCCCCAGAAGCAGTTGCTGTACCGGTCTGACGGACTGGCCGGATGGAACCTTGAAGCCCACCTGAAAATAAAATAAAAATATTTCGCATTTTGCATGTAACCTATTTGTGTTTTAATGCTGGGCAAAAGTCTTATACATTTGACTCAAGACGAAATAAAGACCAAAAATGTTGTTCATTAAATAACGAAAAATGTACAATGCTGTTTTTGGAACTCGATAATTATGATTATTTGCCTGCGTTTGAAATAATTTCATTTTTTTTTTGTTTAAACTTTACACTGTACACAACATAAGTAATTTATTAAGACAAAAAAGGTTAAAAATCATAATTATAGGGTTACCTGGGGCTGCAAAAGCGTACGCCAAAAGCGAGATTGTAATCAAGACAATGTACCACTTCATCTTGTATAGACTAACTGCCGTCTTCTGGCCAACGCACAATCCAAAAAACTTGATCCTAAATGCCAAAACATGTCTATATATAATTTTTATGTTAATTGCTTTTTTTACTCTGAGTATTATAAATTTTATGCATCTAGTTAATGAATCATTATTAAAAATTGGAAAAATAAAATATTTGAAACGTATAGATTTATATATTTAGCCGACTCTAAAATTAGAAGGTGGTACGTTCCTCTGAATGTCTGCCCCCGAATGTAAACTGTACTCGTATCTTACTCCAAATATTCGTGACTTAATTCTTTTCTTTGAAAAAAAAAAGAACGACTCCTTCAGTAAGGAAAATAATCCGGGGGGTTTCACAGACATTCACACAGACACACAGACTTAGAACAAGCATTTTTGAATCGCACAAATCCTTCTAGTCCGACGCGGGAATCGAACCCGCGACACGTCATGCACAGTGGTAATTGGCGTGGTAACCTATACCACTCGGTTATCCGTGCAGACAACGTTACTCCGAATGTCTGTAATTGAAAGGGAACTGTACTCCTATCTAACTCCGAACTCCTGTGTCAGCGGATTTATTTTTTAGATACGGTCAAGTTAAACTATTGAGTGTATTAGCTAGCGACTGTTATTGTTATTGTATGGGGATATGTAACTAACTAGATAACATACTGACTTGCGTGTGCTTAGTTGTGTGACTTAGCGCGTTTGGCGAATCAAATCGTAAACTAGGTCGATTTTTAATAAGCATTTGATAACATTATCAAATACTTTTTCCTCATTAGTAATTATTTTTTACAGTCGGGTTTTTACGGTCCTCATCATCTTCGGAGATAACTTATCATCGTCTTTTCGATAGTAAAAAGTTATTCTAAAACAGATGATATCACATATTATTATGATATTTGGTACAGTGACGAGACCGTTGCCTATGGGTCTTATAAATTGGCTAAGGAGTCATACATAGATCAATGGGAGGATTTACCAATATTACCTTTATAGACCTAAGTTAAAATTTAAAATTCTGAATGTATCTGTAGTTTGATATTCTGATTTTGCCATCTCTCTACGTTTTCGAAAACAAAATAGATATATTTGTTAAAATCCATAATTAAGTTTTAATCTCAATAAATTAACATAGCGTTGATAGTGACAAAATTAAAAAAAAAAACAGATCATTAATAGAATAAGTTTTTTTTTGTAACTGCCGAAATTTACTGTCTGATAAAAAAAATAAGTTTCTTGACGGTTTTTCTCGATAACCTAATAATTTTAAAAAAATAACAACAACATTTGTTTTTTTTTTTATACCTAATCTTCCATTTATAAAATATATCTAGTTCAGCTTACTATCAGAGTTCGGGAAATACAAAAGATAAGCTAAAATTGTTAATATTACAAACCAACGTGAACTCTGACCAAAGGATTAAAATTACATCTGCAGAAACGACAGACCCCGTAATTAATACTATTATCTATTAGTTGCATCTAGTCAAACTTAAAAAATATGTTCTGAAACCTGAACTGTTATCTATAAATGTCTTTAAAACTATTCCATCTACATTTTTGACGACGAGTAAAATATTCCCGTTGTGATGCTACTTAAATAAAACTCTGTTGGTATAAAAAATATTTTTATTTCAAGCGCATTTATTTTTTGTGTCTAA